>PIJE02000268.1:384120-389451 GCA_002895965.2 Coryphaenoides rupestris
ATATAACATATAAATAAGACTAAATAATAAATAAAAAAAATAAAGATTAACATAAATAATAAAAAAAATTGTTTATTAATAATTAACAAAAACTATAATAAATATTGAAACTTTAAAAATACAATTTAATTAAAACATATTGTATTTTCAAAAATTATTAAATTTGAATTATAAAAGAAATTATTAAATTTAAAAACGTATATAAAAATAATAACCTATATAATAAGAATTAAACACACAAATTGTTTATTTAAACATGAAAATATATTAATAATTATAATAAATATAAATAAATTAATAAATATAAATAATAAATATTATAAAATTATATAAAATAAATAAATAATATATATTATATAATATATATAAAATATAATATAAATATATATATATAAAAAATATATAAATAAATATAAATATATATATATATATATATAATATATAAAATATAATAAATATAACATATATATATAATATACAAATAACATATAAAATATAATAAATATAACATATATAAAATATAATAAATATAACATATATAAAATATAATAAATATAACATATAAACTAATAGATGAGAAAGAAGTTTAATTCAAATAAATGTATATAATAAAAGAAAATTAATTAAATAAAAATATATGGGTTAAATTTATAAGAACTAAATATGTACAGTAAAAGTAATATATAAATAAAATACAAATAATTAAAATAAAATATAAAGATAAGATACAAAAGGAAAAAAGAAATTAGAAGAAATGAAATATAAGTTTTTACCAAAAAAATAAATAAAAAAATATATAAAATATATATATATAGTATATAATAATACAAAAATGCAAAAATACAAAGTAAAATAATGATGATAATAATAAAGTGATTGACATAATATAAATAATAAATTATATAATATATAAATATAAGGAATATATCAGTATATATAAATAGAAAAGGAATATATAAGTATATTTAAAAAATAATAATAATATATATAATAAGTATATATATATAATATAATAATAAAAAAAAAAAATAAATATATATATATATATATATATATATATATATATATATATATATATATATTATAAAAATAAATATATATATATATAAATATAAAAATAATATAATAAATATAAACATAATATATATATAAGAATATAATATATTAAAAATAAGACATATACACACAACAAATAAATATAACAAATAAAAATAAAAAAATTAAAAAAATATTTAAATTTAAGTATCAAGAAATAATTAAGAAAAAGTAAGAAATATAAATTAATATTTTTTACTAGTAATACTATTACGAATATGGAAGAGTTAAGATAATAAATAAGGATGTAATCGAAAAGTATTTAATAAATAAATTTTACAAGTGAAAACCAAAATGTAAAAAAGTAAAAGATTAATATTTATGAAAATAAAAAAAAGTTAAGATAATTGTTAAATATTACATGAATTAAAAATTAATTAAGTAATTAATTAAGTTTATAATTATTAAAAAAAGAAGTATTAAAATCAGACATTAAACTATAAAGAAATTTACAAAAAATATGAATATTATGAAAATATTATCATGACTTCAGTGTATTTATTTATATGGTATAAAAATATAAAAATATAATAAATATAACATATAAAATAAATAAATAAATATAACATAAATATAATAAATATAACATATATAAAATATAATAAATATAACATATAAAATATAATAAAAAATAATAAAATAATTAAAAATAATATAAATATAAATATAAAAAAAAAAATAATAACATATAAAATATAATAAATATAACATATAAAATATAATAAATATAACATATATAAAATATAATAAATATAACATATAAAATATAATAAATATAACATATAAAATATAATAAATATAACATATAAAATATAATAAATATAACATATATAAAATATAATAAATATAACATATAAAATATAATAAATATAACATATAAATATAATAAATATAACATATAAAATATAATAAATATAACATATATAAAATATAATAAATATAACATATATATAATAAATATAATAAATATAACATATAAAATATAAATAATAAATATAAATAATTAAACAAATATATAAAAAATAATAATAAAATATAATAATAAATATAAAAATATAAAAAATAATAAAATATAATAATAATAATAATAATAATAATAATAATAATAAAATACAAAATAATAATAATAATAATAATAATGATAATGATAAATAAATGAATAAATGAGTAAATGAATAAATGAATAAAAATATAAATAAATAAATAAATAAATAAATGAATACAAATCTATAAAAAAATAGAATTGGGATAACTAGAATAGTATAGATAATATAAAAGATAGAAAAGTTAAAGTATTATTTTAATTAGTTAAAATAAAAAAAGTTAGTAAAAAGAAAAGTAGAATAGAATGGAATATAATATTGTAAATTTAAAAATAAAATAGTTTTAATTAACAAGTTATATAAAAAAATTTAAAGAATTTAGAAGAAAAGTAAGAAGAATATATAAGTGAATTAATGTAATTAAAAGATATTAAAATAAAATAAATAAATTTTTTATATAGTATAATTAGAAATTGTAAATAAAATACTTTATTAGATGAAAAAAAAAGTTTGAAAAAAGATATATTTAAAAGTTAATGAAATAAATATTTAAGAATAAAATAATAAGATATTATGAAGAAATAAGTGTTTTAAGTAATAGTTAAATTGGAATTTTGTAAATAAGTAAATGTAAGATTATTAAAAGTGCAAAAGTAGAAGGTGTTAAAATTAAATGATAAGATTTAAGAGTAGAGAAAAATCATTATTTTAAAAAAGATTTTAGTGAAAAGTTTAAAGTGAATGAAGTAAAGAATACGATTATTGAATATAAAATTTAAGATTGTAAAGTTTGTAAGAAGTATAATATTACATAATTTTTTTGAGATAAAAAATTTAGAAAAATGAAGTTAGTTAGATAATATGAGTAAAATAAAAAAAATTAATTAAAATAGTTAAAATACAGATAAAATAGATTAACTATTTCTAGTAAGAATAGAAAAATATTAATATTAAAGAAAAAAAATGCGCGTTGTCAATTAGAAAATAATATATAGTATATTAATATAAATGAAAATATAAATAGAAAAAGATTGTATTAGTAAAGTAAATAAAAAGAAGAGGATTATAGAAGTTAAGAATAAATTAAAAGATAAGAAAAAGGTTAAAATACTTGTGCTTTAAAGTAAGGAAAGAGAATTCTATATCATAAATAAAAAATTTATATTATATATTATAAATTGTTGTATATATAAAAGATCATATAAGTATTATAAAGTCGTAAAGTATGAGAAAAGGAAGTTAGAAAATTAGGAGATAAGTTATAAAAAAAGGTTAAAAAATATTTAAATTATGAGAAAATACTTTGAGTTGTTTAACGTAAAAAAAAAATTTAAAGTAAATAAGCGAGATAATTAATGTAAGAATAAGGCATAAGAAAGATCAATGTTAAAGAAGTGATTGTAGATAAATGTTGATAAGATGGTATTTGTAAGGAAGGATTAGTAAAGAAGTAAGAATTAGATGAAGAAAGTTATAATGTAGAAGTAGAAAAGTAAAAGTGATGAGTGAAAAAAAAGTAGAAAAGATAGGATTAGAGAAAGTTAGAAAGAATGAAGAAAGGTACTTAAGTAATAGGTAAAGTGATGAATTAAGATTATGAAAACGAAAATAGATGAAAGAAGTAAAATCTATGTAAGAGAAATAGATATTGAGAAAAATATTAAAATTAATAATAGGTTATGTAAATATTTAAAGTAATCATTGAATTATATTTTTAAACAGAATTGAAAGAAATTAGAATATATAAATAAAGAATTTTAATAGAAGTAGAAAAAAGATTTTTTGATGAGGATAGAGAAATTAAGATAGGATATTAAAAAAAATATAATTGATAAATTAAGTTTTAAATATTAAGATTGGAAAATGTTCAAAATTAAGAAAAGGGAGGGTATAACAGTTATATAGTATGTTTAATAGACAATATTATAATATTAATAATAATAAGATAAGAGATAAGATAGGACTGTATTAATCCCGAAGGAAATTCTTGTGCCAGGTTGCATAACAATAGAATGAAACAACAGAGAAATAAACAGCAGAATAATAAAAATAGTAGAATAAAAAAAACAATATATATATATAAATAAATACAAAATAAAATAAATAAAATAAATAAAATAAATAAAATAAATAAAATAAATACTAAAATAATAATAATAATAATAATAATAATAATAATAATAATAATAATATTAATAATATAATAATAATAATAATAATAATAATAATATTAATAATAATAATAATAATAATAATAATAATAATAATAATAATATTAATAATAATAATAATAAATAATAATAATAATAATATAATAATAATAATAATAATAATAAGATGCCATTTTCAGTTGTGGTAAATATAGGTGCATGAGTTTTAAAATTAATTTAATTAAAGTAATAGAAGATTTGAGAATTAATTCTAATATCGATGAAAAGAGTAATTAATAAGTAATAGAGAAATATAATTGTTTATAAAAAAAAAAAGAATAATATTTAATTAAATATTGATATTTTAGAGTAAAAAAATAATATAAATAGAAAAGAAATAACTTTAGTATTTAATTATTTATGCTATTCTAATTAAAAATAAATAGTATAAAAATATATGAAATCGAATTAATTAAATAGTATATAAATAAAAATAAGAATTATATATTTTGAAAATAAAAATTAATTAAAAATAAATTTAAAAATTTATAAGTGTTAAAATTATTATAAATTATTATTATTTTAATATAAATATTGTTGATTTTAAAAGTAATAGAAATTATTAAAATACTAAGAAATTATAAGTATATAGTAAAGATATTAAGTAATATATATTATAAATAAAATGATAAGATTTAGTTAAATAGATAAAAATTAAAATATAGACGAAAAGATAAATTATTAATTATTTATCATAAATAAATAATTAAATTAATATTTTTTTTCAAATATTTAATTATCTAAATAGTCTAAGAATTATAATTTAAGTAGAGTAAAATATTTGAGATCTAATATGAAAAGTTAGTTAATGATGATTTAAATATAAATATGAAAGAATACAAAGAAACATTAGTCTTTAAATTTAAATTATAATTAATAAATTAATATAGAAAAAGTTATTTTATAAAAGAAAATAAAAATCAGAGATTTATTAGATTACAATGAGTTTTTATTTTATTTTATATTTAATTAGTTAAAGAAGA
>PIJE02000268.1:389458-391958 GCA_002895965.2 Coryphaenoides rupestris
CAAGCCACAGCTCACAGCGGGGGCCGGACCCCCACAGCGCGACACGGCAGCGGGAACTCCCTGGGGGCCGCAACACCGCCCGGGGGGGGGGGCGTCAATGTTACTGGTACAGTAGATGTGCAACATGGGCATACAGATGACGGAAATTTGCTGAGACACACACCTAAACACACATGTGTCAAACTCATCACACTCATATTTGGTCATTTCTCTTCCAACTAGGAACAAAAGGTGGCCATTTTGGAGACATTTATTTCACCCATCTTCAAGTGAATGGAACCTTTACTAGCAGGCTAAAGTAACTTCCTGTTCTGTAATGTTAACATTAGGGCTGTATTATTCATGTCTGTCGCAGCACCAGCATGGTCCATGTATATGTACTGGATTAGATTAATTAGTGTCTCTACTGGTGCGCTGCCAGATGTAAATCCAACGCACCCATCATTAATGTTATGAGCTACACCTGTCTTGTCCTGCTGTTGTTGTGAAAAGACTCAATTACATTAATTGAGAAGAGATTCTCATTACATTCATGAGCCAATCAGGCAGACCCCTCAGGCTTCTTCACAGGCATTGGCTGCAACACGCACACCCTCCCCCCCCCCCCCAACCCCCATCTGCATGAGAACCGATCAGAGCCTCACAGTGGGTTTCCCCATCCCTGGAAGAACTCAGAGAACCTCTGCCACTCATCCACCGTCCAGCACATCATGTGACCAGGACAAGGAGGTCGAAGTGTTACCTGTTGATCCCAGACCTACAGGTCAGGGTGAAGCTGTACTCCTTGGCCTTCCTGGCGCTGAAGAGGATCTCCACCTCCAGCGTCTCCAGGGGCAACAGCGTGCCAAAACCATCGTTGGGCTGCACCTCCATGAACTACAGGCCCAGAGAGACAGAGAGAGAGAGAGAGGGAGAGAGGGAGGGAGAGAGGGAGAGGGAGAGAGAGGGAGAGAGGGAGACGAAGAGAGGGAAAAGGGGAAAGAGGGTGGGAGAGGGAGAGATGTGGATGGATCGAGAGAGGGAGAGAGGGAAAGAGAGTGTGGGAAAGGGAGTGAGAGAGGGTGGGAGAGGGAGAGCAAGGGGGAGAGAGAGGGGGAGAGAGAGAGAGGGAGAGAGGGAGAGAGAGAGGAGAGAGAGAGGGGGAGAGAGAGAGAGAGAGGAAGAGATAGGGATGGACAGAGATAAAGGGAGTGAGAGAGGGAGATGGAGAGAGAGAGAGGGAGGGAGGGTGGGAGAGAGAGCGAGGGAGAGAGAGAGAAAAAGGGACAGAGGATAGAGTGAGAGAAAGGGAGAGAGAGAGGTAGCCGGAGAGACCACCCAAGCCACCGTGTATTAGTCAGATATAAGCTACACCTCTCATCATAGTGTGCTCGGTAGTAAAGCGCAAACAGGAGAAAATAAAGGTTCACTGGCTCTATGTAATGTAACGTCTCCTATACCAGCCATGTTTAATCTTAGACAAGGTGCCTCACACAGCAATGTTAAAGGGCTCCGATTTTACCACCAGGTGTGACTGTGAGTCATTACGAGTTGTTTGAGAGCGAGAGCGAGAGCGCAAGAGAGAGAGGGAGCAGTGAGACCAGGGTGGATGTATTTAGGGAGAGTCACAGTTGAATTTGGTTTGGCAGGTCAGAGTGGAAACGATGGAGGGAGGGAGCGGAGGGGTGAGGGAGAGGGGGGGAGGGACGGATGTGCATATCGCGGGTGAATCCAAGATAGCGTGGCTGGTTGGTCTGCAGAGATGCTCCTCTCCATGACGCAGCAGGCAGCCAGGTCACCCGCAGCGTGGGTGACCTGCCAACCCCGCTCTCTATCCAGCTCTGGATCGCTTTAGACCCAAACACAGATGACACCCGAGCGCCATGACGCGCTCCCGCCAACCCCCACCCACACCACCCACCGCCACCCATTAAGAAAGAGTGATTATGAAAAGGATTACACATTGGATTTAGAGATTTAGGGATTTGACCATATAGACGGACAGAGATGGATGGGCACCGAAAGAAACGACCTACTGTATAACCGTAGCGCAAACCAGGAAGCATGTTGCTAGTGTTTGTTCTTCTCATGTTCAGCCTTTGAGTCGTTAGCGTTATGAGTGTCATGGTAGCGGTCACGGTACTCTCTCTCCCCTCCCGGACGCAGCCAGGGTGCTTTGGGACACGTGGGCCACAGATACCGTTGTTCTGGGGCTGTAATCTGCACCGACTTCTCTGGCCCGCCGCTAATCTCCCTTTTATCAGCCACCACAACCGCTCGGGCCGGGAGACAGCGGACAGCCGGGATTACTGGACACACTGACGAGCCGCCGCCCTCCGCCCACCCACACACACACACTCATGATCCCAGCGGATCACGCTCGAAAAAAAACAATCTACCGCACCAGGTTCACACCACGTTCAACGTTCAACACGATAACTGCGTCATTTGCCCCCTCAAATCCAATCTGGGTTCACACTGTACATTTAAACACGAATCAGACGCAGCCCTGTAGCCCCAT
>PIJE02000268.1:396958-399879 GCA_002895965.2 Coryphaenoides rupestris
TGATCTTTAATAATAATATCCCTTTAACTTCACAAAGGGGCAGATTGGGGTTAGGTCATCTGGCCCCAGGAATGTGCAGAGGTAGGCTGCGGGGACGGACACACTGGGGATCGAACCCAGGATCTTTAGCCCCCTGGGGCACCCGGCCACACCCAAGGGTACTCAACCCTGTTTTAGACCCAACCAACCATTTTAAGGTCTTACATTTTTCGTGACCGCAACACATACAGAAAAATAACATCTAAATAAAACGAATGTTAGGGTGCTCTCACACCTCAGTAGACTCAGGTTCCATTCAGCTGTGAAGTTGATACTTTAGTTTTATTTTCATTTGGTTCGGAACCAAATAATGTAAAGTAGACATTCACAAATACAACTGGTCGACTAACCTCATTGAGTACTTTAACGGCCCTTTTTTAAATCAAGTCACAACTTCCTTGATGAAATAAGTTTTTGGTTTTTAAGTTTAATTTCCCCAAGTTTGTAAATTTTTTTGATTCCTGCTTGCAAGCGTCTTCCGACAAACTCACTAACACATGCCAATCTCTTTTTTGTATGCCATAGCCAGACAGTAAAACTGTCGTGATGAATACATCTGCTGGTGGGATTCCCGCTCCCAACCTGGGAGAGGATCATTACGAGGACTGAACTGAATCTACAAATGAGCGGAAACAGAATTAGACCCCCGGACCTTCATTACTAAACAGTACAAATCGATGCTGGCAAGTACAGAGCTACATTTACAAATTGGCAACAAAAGCTAAATTGATGAGCGCTGACCTACTTTTCCAGACTTCCGCAAATACAGACTACACACAGAAAGTTCTGCTTTGACCACACCAGACAGCTTCGCTGGTAAAATGCCACTGGGCCATTTTTCGTTCCTTGTTAATTTAAACAAGAAGAACACTTTTAGTGGCAGTGACAATTAAAATCCTATAAATAACCGAGCGGTTTATCAACTTGGACCAATCATCACATTTTGCAAAGAGAACATTTAGCAAGATGTAAAAAAATAGGCAGGTGTGTGTGTGTGTATGTGTGTAGTTGTAGGTGTGAGTGTGTGTGTGTGTGTGTGTGTGTGTGTGTGCGTGTGTCTGTGTGTATGTGTGCGTGCGTGCGTGTGTCTGTGTGTGTGTGTGTGTGTGTCTGTGTGTGTGTGTCTGTGTGTGAATGTGTGTGTGTGTGCATGTGTTGTTGTAGGTGTGATTGTGTGTGTGTGTGTGTGTGTGTGTGTGTGTGTGCATGTGTTGTTGTAGGTGTGATTGTGTGTGTGTGTGTGTGTGTGTGTGTGTGTGTGTGTGTGTGTGTGTGTGTGTGTGTGTGTGTGTGTGTGTGTGTGTGTGTGTATGTGACTGTGTGTAGTTGTAGGTATTTGGGGGTGGGGGGGCTGAGGACAGGACAGTAGTGAGTAGCAAGCTAAACACTGAGCTTGCCGCAGCAGAGGAGGGGGTGTCTGAAATGGAAAACACCTAAAACTCTGCTGTGTCCAAAACATTGTGCATGCAAACCACTGGCTCATTAACCCAAGTCAGATCTGTGCCAGATAGTGGGCACGATACGTTCTGCCAGAAGACATTTTTAGTCAATGACATGATATATATATTTTAAGTATTTTTGGGTCCGTATTTTTGGTGTCGTCTCAACAAAGCTCAGCCATGATGACTCTTTCTAAGTTCCAGTTTTCTGGCCACATACGAGCAAACTGTATAAATAGCGTTACACACAGTATATCTATATCTGTCACTGGGCAGTCATTGGTGCCTAAATATGGGCGTGGCCGTACATTGTTCTAAAAACTCCGCCAGCCAATCAGTGTGGCTCTTGCTCTCTTGGTGCTTGCTGAATCCAGTTGGAAGTAAAGTTCAGTCTATTTCAGAGTTTTGATTGTGCTGTAGATTGCTAAACTTTGTGCTGATTGGACTTCAGATCATTTTACATGTTACAAGTTTTACAAGTTCTCTGGTGTGCTGTGTGCAGGACAGTGTCACGGCTCTGGTCTTAAAAGTTCTGGGTTCGATGCCCAGTGTCCTCAGCCTGTACAGCCTATGTAGCAATGCTACAGCTCCCACAGGCTAACTGTAAGATCCCTGCTCATTAACGCCATCATGTATCTGAATTCACTGGAAGTGGCGAAATGACTTATTATCATACACTATAGTACATCAAAATATTATAATCTACAACGAAGAGGAGGAAGGTGATGGTGTGTCCGTTGCCCTGACGACAGGGATGGTGTGGGGTGTGTCTCCGTGGCGACTGCGAGGTGGCATGCACGCCATATTGGCGTGTGCCGCTGCGTTTAGCACGGGCGATCGCTTTTCCATGATGCCGCCGTCTCACGCTGACGCCGTCATCATCGTCACGTGGGTCACATGATCCAGGGTGCTGCCGGCGCACCAGATGGTGGTTTGTCACAAATCCCCACCCCCCTTTCCTCCCTCCCTCCCTCCCTTCCTCCCCACCCGTCCCACAGAGGAGGAGGAGGAGGAGGACGAGGAGGAAGATGACGTGAAGGAAAGACTGACTGTAGCATAGGCAGAGCTGCGTGGAAATATGATGCACGTGCACACACACACACACACACACACACACACACACACACACACACACACACACACACACACACACACACACACACACACACCTCCTCACTCTGTTCTTAACCTCGCCCATGGGCGTCATCACCACCAATCACATTATCAGGATCAAAATGTATTTGTTTTTCCAGTAAAACGCACATATGAATACTAATACCTTTGGCCCTTTGACACCAGTAGATAACCTTGACTCAGGCCATGGCCCACTTTATTGTACACATTTGAAATGTATAGTTAGTTTTTGAGACATAGTAGTAGTAGTATTAGTTCACTATCACTAATATATCACTTATTTAACTGCTTTCATTCTATTTAAAATAC
>PIJE02000268.1:403165-460665 GCA_002895965.2 Coryphaenoides rupestris
AACCCATTTTTAATGAATTGATTATTAAGGTTTTCTTAATAGACTGGTGAAGAGTGTGAGGTGGGCCTTTAATTTTTTACTGAGCCGCAAAAGCACAGGCCTTTATTGGAGGCAGGCTTATATTAGAGGCAGGCCTTTATTTTGCTTTAAATGAAACTCCTCCATGGAATAATCCTTTCATTTAAGCGGTGAGACTTTTATTGCAAAACATTACAGCACATAAAAACAAATACAAAAACAACAGTAAGATTTTCGTCAATCCTAGCAATATATTAACCATTATGGTAACAAAAAGCAACCGGAGGTCACGGAGGGAAAATACGGCCATGTACAATAAAGCAACCGCTGAGGTAGGAATGACACATGAGCGTAATACGGTAGCCAGTTTACGGGCGTGCAGTCGAGTGCGAAGGCGATTGCCCAATGTCCTAGAATTATTCGCAATAGGGAAATAGCCTAAGCATAATCAAATATTATAGTCAAATTAATAAGGAATATGCAGTTTATGACCAGTGATAGTGATAATGGAGAAACAGTGCAATTCAGGCCTGAAAATGACCAGTTGAAACTATGTAAGCATCGGTGGGTAGCATTGCGGGTGCGGGATAGACGCGATGTAGAGATACACACTGGGGTCAGCTGTACAAGAGAGAGCGCGGAGAAGAGAGAGTCTAGAACTTATGCCATATCATGATATTAACATATCCAAGTCTTATATCATGATATAATATCCATATATTGCCCCGTCCTATTCCAAACAGCAGTTTAAAGGACAGATGGTTCTGTGTAACAGATCATTGGGTTAGCTGCAAGTACTCCTGAAGCCCTCCCTCTTAATGACAGGTATCTGATTTCAAGTTGCTTTTGATAGCAGCATCTGCTACAATACTGAACAGTAAATAAAATATGAATCACCTCAATTCATGTACCGTAACTTTTGTACATGGTGTTCAATTCTCCAGATTAGCAGTATTACGGTAAAACATCTGAGCCATAGAACACTCCTCACAGTCGATCAATAAATAACTTTATTGATCGATCTCTCCTCACAGTCTGGATAGCGGGAAAATGATCAAACTCTCTTCTGTTCATGAACCCATTAGCTGTTCATGACACCATCAAGTTGATCGAACTCACACAATCGCCAGCCAAGGTTGTTATTTAGCAAGTCATTTATATTTTCGATTTTTCAAGATTCATTCTTCTTGTTCAAGTTCACCGTCTGAATAATGTAAACTACTGTATATGGAAGCTGTACCTCTCCATGAAAGGGTTGGAGTAAAATGAGTTTATCTGGAATTGAGAAATAACTATTTCCAGCGGCTGTGTTCCATAAAATATCGCAAAATCTCCTGCAACCCAAAACTCAATCAAAAGGTGAGTCTAAGGTGAGTCTTGCATGCATATCTTGTGTTTATCGTGCATCATTAATACAAGACAATGTACTTTTTGTTATTTTGAGGTAAGAGATTCAAGCCAATATGCCAACTCTTGTAACACCATGTTGTGTGTTCTGCAAACAACCATCCATGCGTCAAACACAACACTTTCAGAAATGAGTCTGTGACAGAGAACACCCCTTGACCTCCCCTGACCTGTTTGCTCTGTTGTTTCTGGCGCCGGTTCTCAGTGGTAGATGGTGGTGGTGATGGTGGTGGGCCATGACTGCTCTCTGGACTATGACTACACCGAGGCCCGCCAGGAGGGCTCCAGGGTGAAGCGGGTGCCCAGAGCCCCCTGTTGATCAGGGTGATGGTCCGGGAAATAGTCTGGCCCAGCACGTGGCTGCCGAAGTCAACAAGGTCGCCGTCCACTTCCAGCTGGAGGGGGTGGAGGCGGGGGGGGGTGTGGCAGTGACACGAGGAGATGATGATGTCATAGTTACAGATAAACCAATGGCACAAACTTTAGCTTGTCGGCTGATACATACTGCAAATGATGCAACCACACACCCGTGCAATCTATAGCCATACATCACAATTATGCTTCAATGTGTCTTGCAGTCAATTAAGATTCAGTGCAGATGTCCATTGTCCACTTTTGGCAATATTCTTCACTTACACAATTTGAGGTATCGATAAACAATAGCGCTAAACTATATTACTCGTGGTGGTTTGGATTGGACCGGACTAACATACTGTGGTGGAGGTTTCATGTGAGATTCAAGATGTCAAGGCACAGGGCTGATTTTGAATGCTATCCGTCACAGCGATGAAATGCGTTCATAATCAAGCTGACCTGACACTTCTTGGTGGTGCAGCGGACAGACAGGGAGAAGGCTCCGGCACTGGACTCAAACTGCAGCTCTCCCTCCAGATCCCGGTTGATCTAGACGGACAGGAGGATACGGATGAGGGCGGCAGTAGCTCAGGAGGTAAGAGCGGTTGTCTGGCAACCGGAAGGTTCCTGGATTGATCCCTGGGCTCTGCCTAGCTAAGTGTCGAGGCGTCCCTGAGCAAGACACCTAACCCTAACTGCTCCTGACGTGTTGGTTGTTACCTTGCATGGTTGGCACCGCCGTCGGTGTGTGAATCGGTGAATGTGAGGCAACTGTAAAGTGCTTTGGATAAAAGCGCGCTATAAATGCAATCCATTTAACATTTACAGATGACTGTGAATGACACAAGGTATTGACCCATACAAACAGCTTTCGGTTGGGGAGATATAGCAATCCGTTTTTAAACTTAGAAATTAAAAGTTAAGATTGAATGGGATATGAACGGCATATATAAAAGAAGAACAGAATTGTATGTTCTGCTCTGTTTCCTGTTCTTAATCTCATGTATTGTTGTTAGTTGTCAGGCAGTAGGAGGTGTTGCTCATCATACTGTATCCTTTCTGGGAAAGCAATATTGCAGGGGAAAAAAAAACCTCCCAGATATGTACAGCGAGACGGAGATCCGATCGACAAATGATCAAAAATAAAATGTATTTTGTGGTGACAATTGTTGCGACTGATGCTGTGGAAAGGTGGGGGGCATTTGGAGCGGTTACGAGACAAAGAACACGCATGGCGAGGGATGACTGACCATTGGTTGAAACACAGCCTGCAGGTCACATGACATCCCAGCCGACATCGCTCCAGGGGGATTAAAGCTGAATGACAGATGATGACACGGAGACATCAACAAACATGACCTCATTAATTAACAAAGCGGTTAGGGGTGCTTGATTTCCAGCCCGAAAGGTACCGGGTTCAAACCCCAACGTCTGCAGTGTACCCTGCAGGCACCCTTGAGACAAGAGGCCCCTCCCCTACCTGATCCTCGATGACCTCTATCTAAAAATAGTTCACCGTCTGTCACTTTGCTGAATGACGGACTAGCGAGTGGATCGCAAGGATTCGTAGACGTGATGCAACTCAGGTAGTGAACCCTGTGTGAACACCACTGTTTATTATGATGCACAGAGGAAAACCCAACCCTATTCCTGACAAACACAAAGTATACTATGTAGGGGCAGAAAGCTGTGGAGGAAGGCAGGGGCCATCAAATCGTGATGTGTTGTGGGAGCCTTCGCGCGTGTGTGTGTGTGTGTGTGTGTGTGTGTGTGTGTGTGTGTGTGTGTGTGTGTGTGTGTGTGTGTGTGTGGGCGTGCGCACCGCGGTCTGTGCATGGCTGCACCCCCACAGTTGTTTGCAGCGATGCCATGGAAACACAACCGGAGGGATGAATATGATATCCATAGCAACGCGCTAACCAGAGAGAGTCACCTCTGCAGGGAGAGGGAGAGAGAGAGAGAGAGAGAGAGAGAGAGAGAGAGAGAGAGAGAGAGAGAGAGAGAGAGAGAGAGAGAGAGAGAGAGAGAGAGAGAGAGAGAGGTCAGGGGTGACAGCTGAAGCAGGGTGTGCACAGCGCAGTGTAATCCTGCATGTGGACCAACAACATCAGGACATATCGTCCACTTTCACTTTTCCACTCCTTTCATGTGCCGACTCCAACTACTGTACCCTGTCCACACACACACACACACTGTACATACACAGCTCTGTGTACACACACACACACACACAGACACACACACACAGCTCTGTACACACACACACACACGCAGACACACACATCTCTGTACACACACACACACACACACACACATCTCTGTATAGACAACTGAGTATAGACTGTTGCTAGTGCCGTGACAAACACATTTAGCGCCCTGCTTCAAGTATACCCCCTGCCTTCATCCACGTCTCTCCGCAGGCAAGCCGGGGTGTTTGGATCGTCCAAAAATAAAAATACAAATAATAATGATCATGATGCAACGCCATGGTAACCGGTGAAACACCCGATAAGTCACAAGGATGGAAAAACGGAAGATGGAAGATACAAAGACAGACAGACAGATCGATCAATAGTTAGATAGACAGATAGATAGATAGACAGATACATAGATAAAAACAGAGTAGATATACAGACAGACAGATAGACAGATAGATTAGATACAGATAGACATATAGAGATAGATTAGGCATACAGATAGACAGATAGACCAATAGACAGACACATAGACAGTTACAGATAGACAGACAGATAGAAAGATAGATAGACAGACAGATAGACAGACAGACGGATAGACGGACAGATAGATAGACAGATAGATTGATACAGATAGACCGATAGACAGACACATAGACAGTTACAGATAGACAGACAGATAGAAAGATAGACAGACAGACAGAGACAGATAGACGGATAGACGGACAGATAGATAGACAGATAGATTGATACAGATAGACCGATAGACAGACACATAGACAGTTACAGATAGAAAGATAGACAGACAGACAGACAGATAGACGGATAGACGGACAGATAGATTGATACAGATACAGATAGACAGATAGACAGGTAGACAGATGGATAGATTAGATATACAGACAGACACATAGCGAGAGAGACAGACAGACAGACAGTACATGCATGATGCTAGCCTCCTTCTCGTCTCACAGAGGTAGGGTGAGCAGCACTAAGAAGCGTTTCCAACCGTGGTGAGTGGGCGTACCACAGGGCGGGTTTTTGGAGAAGCCAAGCCGGTTCTTCTTGCCACGTACCTTTTTATAACAACAGCTAGGGAACCCGATGGACTTCTGCCGGTAAATACAGCGGCCTGTCAAACACGCGTCACTTTGACGTGCAATCAAGGCGCTTATGTATACTTAAATATACTTATGTATATTTATACACAAGTATAAATATTGTTGCGTGTGATTGAATATAGCCTGTGATGGAAAGACATCATTTAAAACTGCATCTCCCGTCATTCCTTTGTTGCTTTTCGTTTTTCCGTGTTTCCTGAAAGAGATAACGGTTTAAGCAGGTTTTTCAGGTGTCTACAGCGCTGCAGTGTGTTGTGTGTTGTGTTGTGTTGTGTTGTGTTGTGTTGTGTTGTCTGACAGGGGGGCAGGCGGACCTGGAGAGGGGCTGTGTGGAAGAGCGGTGCATGGGGTGAGCAGATCGATAGCAGCCACGCAGCCTCAGTAGGCGGGAGGCTGCTTAAAATTCAACAACAACTCCAAAAACAATAAGAAATGCATGAGGCTCCCAGCGATGGACAAACCGTCCGACTTTCCTACCTGTACTTCCATATCTCCAAAGCTATTCTTGGTAACAACAATGTTCGCCATCTTCTATCTATGTTTGTATATTATTATTATTATTGTTATTATTATTATAATAGTATATTAATATTGTTATTATAGTCAATACATTTAGGTAGAAGGTTTTATCTTATCTTAGATATTATATAACTTACATTCTTACATATCAAACAGTGGACATATGGCTGTTGGCTGTTCCTGTTTATCAACTGTTTCCACAGTCTTTAGTGCTGCCTGGTGATAAAGTGCTGTGTTAGTTTGGAGTCGACTGAGACGCTGGTGGCACTGGTGTATCCTCTGGTTGGACTCCAGACATGTCTATGTTTAGTGCCAATGACAGGTGGAAAACTAAACCATGTGGGTGGTCAAGGGCGGTCACCTGGACTGGGTTGAGATCTGAGCGCAACTGAGCCAGCTGGCAGATCCAGGGCGCAACCTGGAGATCTGGAGAACCATTAATACATATCACGTGACTCCTCCTCCTCCTCCTCCTCCATCATAAACCACCACCAGACCATTTCCTCCTCCTCCTCCTCCTCTACCAAACCACCACCACCACCACCTCCTCTACCACCACCATCTCCTCCTCCTCCACCATCACCTCCTCCTTATCCTCCTCCACCATCACCATCACCACCTCCTCCCCACCATCAGCAACTTCTCCTCCACCATCATCACTTCTTCCCCCTGCATCACCAACTCATCCTCCACCATAACCACCGCCACCCACCAACCTGCTCTACCACCACCACCACCACCACCTCCTCCACCATCACCATCTTCCTTCTCCACCACTACCACCAACTCTTCTTCCTCCTCCTCCTCCTCCCACACAACCACCACCAACTCCACCACCTTCACCATCACCACCTCCACCAGCATTTACCTGCCCGTCTTCAAGCGCAACGTAGAGAGTAGGAAATAAAATGAGAGCAGTCCACTCGGGAGTGGAAACGGAGTGAGCATGCTCACGCTCCCCTACTGAGCAGAGAGCGTTATCCATGGACTTATATTATATACAGATAATACATAAGACATACAGTAAGTCACCGTGGACTGGAGCGGCTTGTGGGTGTGAGGTGGCCAAGGTTCAGTTGTGCCCATAGGCAAGCTGAGGACATTGAGGTTTCAAACCCGGAACCTTCCAAGCTTGGATGCTTACCACCCTGACGTACTAGACTACTCCTGCCCCCACACGACGAGCTATAAGCGGACTGACCCTCTCTCTCTTGTGTTATGTCAACGCAGAGAGGCAAAGAGGTCTCGAGAACCTTTTTGGCTTGTCTTAATCTTCGCCATGGTCATTGCCATTAGTATCATTATCATCATCATCATCATCACCAAATGAAGGCTCTATGTCACCTTGAGGTATTTTTAACTGTTCCATTAAAACCATTAAAACCATCTGGAACATAGCTGTCCCTAAACCGAAGCCCTTTCACATTGTTGCGTGACTCTGGTGGTGTCACCCCGGTCGACCTAGTTAGACTAACAGCCCCGCCGCGCTCCCCGCCGCAATTACCCCAGCGCTAGGCCCTGCCTGCCTGCCTGCCTGCCTGCCACCCCCATGGGGGTAATTCACATGCGTGACTCCCAGGCACAATAGTTGAGGCAGCGGTGGTAGTGACCGAGGGACCCAGCGGGGGGGGGGCACACAGGAACCAGGAGCCTCACTGGGGGCTCCTGCCCCCCCACTGCTCTCCCTGCACGTACCCCCTGATAGGCTAAAAATGTCTCTCTCTCTCTCTCTCTCTCTCTCTCTCTCTCTCTCTCTCTCTCTCTCTCTCTCTCTCTCTCTCTCTCTCTCTCATCCCTCTCATCCCTACCCTGTGTGTGTGTGTGTGTGTGCGCCAGAACAGAGCAGACTGCTGTATCTACTCCCTGCTGAGATGTGCCACAAGGCAGTTCATTCTTGCCAGACCTGGTTGACAAAAGCATTCCATAAAATAGAAGCAGTGCGTGTGTGTGTGTGTGTGTGGCCTGTGTGTGTGTGTGTGTGTGTGTGCCTGTGTGTGTGTGTTTACATGCAAGCAAGCATGTGTGTGAGAGAGTGTGTGTCAGTATATGTGGCATGTGTCATGTTGCACACAGATTGGAGGCAAACACAGCCTTCAAAATAATAATAATTAATAAATAAATAAATCAATAAACGGATTCCTTTGGCTGCATCCGAATAAATATTTCCGTCCACTGCGCGCACTAACGTGTGTGCAGTGTGTAAAAATAAAAAAGCCATCCATCAAAGTCTCCTTCCATGTGGCAACTGTGAACAACGCTGAAGATTCTGAAGGTTTGATTCGGTTGTCTTGGCTCTACTGGACTTCATCATAAAAAGCGATTGATTCACTAGTGCTGGGATGTTCCTGGCACGAGTCTAGCGCTGTAGCGTAGCATGGCGTAGCGTAGCATCGATATAGATTATTGCACCAGTGGATACATGGCCTCATTTAAAGCGACTCTATATAGCGCTCTCTCTGATGGGCTTTCGCTCATTCTTTTGCCGCACGCGCTCACTCAGTTTCCACTCCCGAGTGGACTGCTCTCATTTATTTCCTACTCTCGACAGACAGATAGACAGATAGACAGACAGATAGAAAGATAGACAGACAGACAGAAAGATATAGACGGATAGACGGACAGATAGATTGATACAGATACAGATAGACAGATAGACAGGTAGACAGATGGATAGATTAGATATACAGACAGACACATAGCGAGAGAGACAGACAGACAGACAGTACATGCATGATGCTAGCCTCCTTCTCGTCTCACAGCGGTAGGGTGAGCAGCACTAGAAGTGTTTGAGTCCGACAGCGGGTGGAGACTGGAATGCGGTCATGCATGTTAGCACGCGCGTGAGCGGTTCTGCGTCCTTCCACAGATGTGGTGAACCTGCCAACTGGATAGATGGTCCAGTACGTAATGTGACTGTAGGGTCGCAGATGCATGTAGCAACGGAAAGAGAACGGGAAGGGTGTTTAGTGACTAACCTGTAATGCCAGGATCCCTGGACGGACTGCTCGACAGAAAGAAGTGCCTCTGGTCTTTGTTCTGCGGTTCACGACCTACAGGACAGCAGATGGACTCCTCTGTCTGTTTGTTCTTGGAGTGCGATAGCCACAGAGGGCCGCCTGCGCTCAGTTACTAGCCTTGCGTTTCGTTATTAGTAGCTCGTAGCCACGCTACCATTTTGCTATTTAACAAAAAGCTACGGGAACTTCCCCCCGATGGACTTTCTTGCGGTAAATTACGCTGAGCCTTGTGTCAAACACGGCAGGTCCACTTTGAAACGGTGCACTAAGGGTCGCCAATAGCCAAAGGTGAAATGACACTCATTTACGGGGTGCACTCATATATGTAGCCGTGGACTTACTTAAGCGGTAGACTCAATAAGTTGTACCCGTGAAATGACACTCATTTACGGGGTGCACTCATATATGTAGCCGTGGACTTACTTAAGCGGTAGACTCAACTAGAAAAATTCCAGGGAAATTTTGAGGGTGCCTACTAAGCAAGCAATAACACACACGCACACACACACACACACACACACACACACACACACACACAGATGTGTAGGAGAGGAGTAGAGAGATACACGTATGTACTTTGAAGTAATGTTTCATGAGCAATACCTAAAAATAAAATTGTACTTTTGTATTAGCAAGGTCATTACTAGGTCTTGATCTTAAATCAACAATTAGGTCTACATACACAAAGCACACACACAGCATAAACACAACATAAAATACATAGGCCTGTACTCAAAAACACACACACACACAGTATACAGACTAAAAAATAGATTGTGTGTTATATGAAATGACGGCCACACCCCTTCTCACACGTGTGTGGGGGCGTGGCTATGGCGTCATCTCCATAGCCACGCCCCTTCTGTGTGCACGACGAGGGGGCGTGGCTATGGCGGGGGCCTATACTCAAAAACACACACACACACACACACAGCATAAACGCCCCCTAAACACACGTGTGTGTGTGTCTTGTGTTGTGTGTGTGTTGTGTTGTGTTGTGTTGTGTTGTGTTGTGTTGTGTTGTGTTGTGTTGTCTGACAGGGGGGCAGGCGGACCTGGAGAGGGGCTGTGTGGAAGAGCGGTGCATGGGGTGAGCAGATCGATAGCAGCCACGCAGCCTCAGTAGGCGGGAGGCTGCTTAAAATTCAACAACAACTCCAAAAACAATAAGAAATGCATGAGGCTCCCAGCGATGGACAAACCGTCCGACTTTCCTACCTGTACTTCCATATCTCCAAAGCTATTCTTGGTAACAACAATGTTCGCCATCTTCTATCTATGTTTGTATATTATTATTATTATTGTTATTATTATTATAATAGTATATTAATATTGTTATTATAGTCAATACATTTAGGTAGAAGGTTTTATCTTATCTTAGATATTATATAACTTACATTCTTACATATCAAACAGTGGACATATGGCTGTTGGCTGTTCCTGTTTATCAACTGTTTCCACAGTCTTTAGTGCTGCCTGGTGATAAAGTGCTGTGTTAGTTTGGAGTCGACTGAGACGCTGGTGGCACTGGTGTATCCTCTGGTTGGCCGACGAGGGGGCGTGGCTATGGCGTCACCGCCATTGACACCATTTTGATTGGCGCCATTTTGGCGTCTATAAATATTACACCACCACACGCCATTACGCCAAACACAGACGCCATTTTGACACCATTTTGATTGGCACCATTTTGGCACAACATAAAACACAACATAAAATACATAGGCCTATACTCAAAAACACACACACACACACACAGCATAAACGCCCCCTAAACACACGTGTGTCTCTCTGTGTTTGGCGAGGGGGCGTGGCTACGGCATCACCGCCATAGCCACGCCCCTTCTGTGTGCGCGATGAGGGGGCGTGGCTTTGGCGTCGCCGCCATTGGCGCGACGAGGGGTGTGTGTGTGTGTGTGCGTGTGTGTGTCCACACATAAACAAGCGGGACAAAAACTGCTTAGTCATTGTCATGCAATTTAATGAGCTAATACGGTTTGGACCCCTCTCATTTCGAGGCTCATAAATCAAAAAGTATAAGTCCCTTTGTTTCCATAGTTACATATATGTGACCGTCACGAGTGTAGCTACATTTTGATGTATAGATTACGTATGTGGAGTTAATATTGTGGGCGGGATGGCAGTTTTAAAATGGCGTGATCAGTGGTGAAATCCGTCTGTTGCAGGAGGGTGACAGCTTGAAACTGCGTGAAAATACGGGCTTTGGGCTCTGCAATGATGTTACTTCTAGGCTCATAAATCCAAAAGTATAAGTCTGTTTGTTTCCATAGTTACATATATGTGGGGTTTTTTTTCGTCTGCTCCACGCTCTAACCTGACGTCACCCGCTCTGAGCGGCGCAATACACACCCATGTTAAACTGTCTGAGGAGCTGAAAAATCAATTAAGTCTGAACTGTAATTGTGTCAAAAGTATGAATGTTATGAAAATTGTGAAATCATGTGTGAATTCATCCAAGTTTCCTGAACGTTTTAATGTTTGAATGGAGTTTCTACCTGAATGTATGACTGAATGGGAAGAGGTTGAATATGAGTGGTTTTGGACACATTTTGAACACTCACCCCCATTCATTTCAATGGGGCAAAAATGCTGTTAAATGTTGAATATTTCGGAAAGTAATAATGGTATGTACAAACAAATTAGTTAGGCACTCGATTCCCGGTCAAGGCGCACGTTTTGATGTTTTTTTTGCGTGTGTGCTGGCAAACGCCTGTGGAGGACTAGTAGCAGCGCGCGAAGAATAACGGCCGGAAGAATAATAAAAAAGATAAGTATGATGGAGAGTAATAGTGTGCTTTGCATTGCAAAGGCACCCTGCAATAAGTGAGTTTGACCAATATCTCTGCCAACAATACTACAACAAGATTCCTTTTTAGAAAGTACCAACACTACCCCAACAAACCAACACTGTTATCCAAGTTACTTTACGATAGATACCTCTACCAACACTGCTACAAGAACACTGATTCTGTTTCTCCACTTACCAACAGCAGAATACTATGCAGCCTTCTTCTACAACAGATTGTAGAAGAAGGCTGATAATAACCATATAACATATATATATAATATTATGATATAATAACCATATATAATATAATAACCATATATAATATAATAACCACATATAATATAATAACCATATATAATATAATAACTATAATATATATATAATATTATGATATAATAACATATATAATATAATAACATATATAATATAATAACCACATATAATATAATAACCATATATAATATAATAACCATATAATATATATATAATAGTATAATATAATAACCTTATATAATATAGTAACCATATAATATATATATATAATATTATGATATAATAACAATATAAATATAATAACCATATAATATATATATAATATTATGATATAATAACCATATATAATAAGATACTCAATCAGCAAAAACAATACTTTGTGTGCACCACCTCATTGATTTAATTTGTGTCTGTGTTAAAGCCATTCGTTATTCATTTGATTCCTAAAATTCATACATTTCATGGAGATTATTAACTTCTAAGCATTTGGTAAGTGAACATGTTTTAAGTTGGGCAACCAATAAATATTGTCCACTAGCTGGCGTCAGAGCGTAGGCTTCCTAACATGCTTACCAAAGCACATCATGTATAAAGGGTACTCAGGGTCAGGGGTTAGGGTTCCTTCCCTAGGGTCCCTCCCAGCGGAGCCCTGCTTCTCCCTCACAGCCAGGAGGCCCCAGACGGGGGAGTACCGAAGATAGACTCCCCCACCCACCCTTTACATAACATATTCACTCCCACACCCCCTTAATGTACATCTGATAATGCATGTAAAGCCTTCTCCATTTGTAGCCCCGTTTAGCTCTAAGACTCTTAAATCTCAGGGTCGTGGTTCGAGCCCCACGTTGGGCAGGATTCTCATTTAGAGATGCCACAAACGCAATCTCTTTACGAGTGAAAGACTAACACATCTGTATATCGACGTGATCCATCCGAGTGTCTGTGTTCCGTTCAAGTTGGAAACATTTGTGTCTCTCGAAGAACCTTCTGCCTGAACGAGATTTTCATCAACAGGTGCTGTGGCTTAGCTGGTTAAAGTGTCTGTCTAGTAAACAGGAAATCCTGGGTTTAAATCCCAGCAGTGCCTCTGGTTCTAGTTAGGCTAAGTGTTGTGGTGGTTCTAGATAGGCTAAGTGTTGTGGTGGTTCTAGTTAGGCTCAGTGTTGTGGTGGTTCTAGATAAGCTCAGTGTTGTGGTGGTTCTAGTTAGGCTCAGTGTTGTGGTGGTTCTAGATAAAGTGTTGTGGTGGTTCTAGATAAGCTAAATCCCAGCAGTGCCTCTGGTTCTAGTTAGGCTAAGTACAGTGTGGGTTTAAATCCCAGCAGTGCTCTGGTTCTAGTTAGGCTCAGTGTTGTGGTGGTTCTAGATAGGCTCAGTGTTGTGGTGGTTCTAGTTAGGCTCAGTGTTGTGGTGGTTCTAGATAAGCTCAGTGTTGTGGTGGTTCTAGTTAGGCTCAGTGTTGTGGTGGGTCTAGATAAGCTCAGTGTTGTGGTGGGTCTAGTTAAGTCTTGGGCTGCTTCTACCTAAGTATTGTGGTTAGGCTAAGATTAAGGTGGTTGGGTTTGGAGCGACTATGTCACCAAGAGTTGGTCTGTTTCAATAAACAATAACACGTTAAACTTTCCAACTTTTACATACAGAATATATTGTTTCGAGAAAAGCCCAATTCATGGATTAGGCAGAAATGGTATTTAGGCCAACGCAGAAATGCAGGCCATTGTGGATCATTTATCCCCACGACTGCTCGTTGTATAAAATGGATCAGCCGAGCAGTTGTTACGGTCCACTGGGTAGCCTGCTCGGTGGATCTATCCATCATACATCTGGGTAGATGTGCCCACATGTGATGTCACTAAAGGGGAGGTGTGTGTGTGTGTGTGTGTGTGTGTGTGTCCTGAATACATCACTGCTGGCCGATTAAACATCTGGTTGACATCTGGGTAACAACTGCTGGTGGTGACATAAACAAGCCCCTCCCAGATCTCACCCCTCCGTGAATACCAAGCAGCTACACGGAGTTATTAACATAACCATATTCACGATGTAAGAGGGGGAGGCGCTGTGGGAGAGAGGGGACAGTGAGGGGGAGAGTGAAGGAGGGGAGGAGAGATGTGAGAAAAGGAGGTCAAGGGGAGATGAGGGAGGGAGGGAGGGAGGGAAGCTAGAGATGGAGAGGAAAATGAGAGCAGTCCACTCGGGAGTGGAAACTGAGTGAGCGCGTGCGGCAAAAGAATGAGCGAAAGCCCATCAGAGAGAGCGCTATATAGAGTCGCTTTAAATGAGGCCATGTATCCACTGGTGCAATAATCTATATCGATGCTACGCTACGCCATGCTACGCTACAGCGCTAGACTCGTGCCAGGAACATCCCAGCACTAGTGAATCAATCGCTATTGATGGAGAGGAAGATGGGAGGAAAGTGTCAGAGAGGACAGCCAGGGACAGGGGTAGGGAGAGGAGGAAGAGGTCAAGTGTGATGGAGGAATGTCACGACCTTTACACAGCGAGGCAAAACAGGACGGAGAAGTTGTCATCAAATCAAGTCATTTATTTGGGAATGATGACGGACGATAATACGCCAAAACGCGGTGATGGGACCTCGAGGAGGGGAGGAGAGAGGCGTGGTGAAGAGGCTGGCGGACCTCCGGTGCTCGCTGTAAGGAAGCTTCCAGTTCAGGTGCGAACTTGCCACATGGAAGAGAACTGAGAGCTCGTTGAATGCGATGGCCTTTTGTTCTAACTCGCACTCTCTATATCGTGTTCTAGGTGCCTTCAATTAGCCCCTGGGCGTTCCGCCGAGTCTGGAGGCGAGAAGCCCAAGCATCTTCGCTAGCTAGTCAGTATGCCACTCCCCTAACAGCAGCGCGCCTTTTCGTACGTACCACAGAGCCCACCAAGGGCATACACTATCCGGCTGTTCTAAACATAAATTATTGAAGCCGTAAGGGTGTGTCGTATGTGTGTGGTTAGTTTGATCTAATATTGATTATTTTGAAGTGCTGTGTTGAGTGGTGGCTCTGCTCCTGCTGATCCTAGTGTGGTCAGATGCTGTTCTGACTAACTGCCCAACATATCCTCAGCGCATCTTGCTCGCACATAGCTGTTGACATAGCATGCTTGCATAATGGCACACACCACAGCACACACACACACACACACACACACACACACACACACACACACACACACACACACATAGACACACACACACATAGACACACACACACACACACACACACACACACACACACACACACACACACACACACACACACACACACACACACACACACACACACACACACACACACACACACACACACACACACACACACACACACACACACACACACACACACACACACACACAGCGTAGTGGAGGTGACAGAGAGAGCGAGAGAGATGAGGATGGAGTGTGTGTGCTGACTCCCTGGACGCACACAGGTTGATGTGTGTAGTGAAACAATGTGAGTGTGTGCTGTTTGTCGGTGGTTGTTGTGGGGAGAGGGAGGGAGGCTGTGGCAGATTGGAGGGACGTGAAGCCTCCGGGCTTAACGAAGTGCGCAGGCTAGCCCGTTCGGCAGGACAATCAGCCCTGCCACGTGGGCGGTGTTTGTCGTTTGTGATGTTTAGAGAGCACAAGGGAGAGAGAGAGAGAGAGAGAGAGAGAGGAGAAGAGAGAGAGAGAGAGACATTTTTAGCCTATCAGGGGGTACGTGCAGGGAGAGCAGTGGGGGGGCAGGAGCCCCCAGTGAGGCTCCTGGTTCCTGTGTGCCCCCCCCCCGCTGGGTCCCTCGGTCACTACCACCGCTGCCTCAACTATTGTGCCTGGGAGTCACGCATGTGAATTACCCCCATGGGGGTGGCAGGCAGGCAGGCAGGCAGGCAGGGCCTAGCGCTGGGGTAATTGCGGCGGGGAGCGCGGCGGGGCTGTTAGTCTAACTAGGTCGACCGGGGTGACACCACCAGAGTCACGCAACAATGTGAAAGGGCTTCGGTTTAGGGACAGCTATGTTCCAGATGGTTTTAATGGTTTTAATGGGAACAGTTAAAATACCTCAAGGTGACCAATAGAGCCTTCATTTGGTGATGATGATGATGATAAATGTACTAATGGCAATGACCATGGCGAAGGATTAAGACAAGCCAAAAGGTTCTCGAGACCTCTTTGCCTCTCTGCGTTGACATTACACAGAGAGAGAGAGGGTCAGTCCGCTTATAGCTCGTCGTGTGGGGGCAGGAGTAGTCTAGTACGTCAGGGTGGTAAGCATCCAAGCTTGGAAGGTTCCGGGTTTGAAACCTCAATGTCCTCAGCTTGCCTATGGGCACAACTGAACCTTGGCCACCTCACACCCACAAGCCGCTCCAGTCCACGGTGACTTACTGTATGTCTTATGTATTATCTGTATATAATATAAGTCCACGGATAACGCCCTCTGCTCAGTAGGGGAGTGTGAGCATGTATATTCGAGAGCATAGCGATGGTTGCTAGGGCAGCTCAATCAGGGTGTCCACCTCACCAGCTGTAGCTTAGGAACAGAGGAGGAGAGAAGCGCAGAGCGAGCCAATAGTCTCTCTGTCATATTGTCCTTTAAAGTCACTTACTATTCAAACTTTCAGACGGGTTCTAGTCCTAATGAGCAAAGAATACACAATTATATCCAACCTTCAACCATACACTGATCTTTAGTCAACCTAAGTGGTTTTGCATGTGTGGGCAGATGTATGTGTGTTGTGTGTCTATTTAGGTCCCACGTAGGATAAAGCAGAAAGAGAAGGAGAGAGAGAGAGAGTGTGAGAATGAGAAAGAGAGAGAAAATGAGAGTGCGCAAGAGAGAGAGAAAGAGAAAGTAAAGTGGAAAGAGAGAGAGATGGTACACTGAAAGCCAGCAGTGTTATAACAGTGAGAGAGAGAGAGAGAGAGAGAGAGAGAGAGAGAGAGAGAGAGAGAGAGAGAGAGAGAGATTCCAGCTGGTCTATATGTAGGCTTCCTTGTGTTCACCTCATCTTCTTCCAACATGACCACACACACACACACACACACACACACACACACATGCTTAAATGCATGTGGGAATTAATTAAATTCACTTGATGCAGCTATAAGATAAGATAAGATAAAACTTTATTCATCCCGAAGGAAATTCTTGTGCCAGAGGTTGCTCAAAAATAACAACAACATAAGAATAAAAACAAAAGAAAACTGTAAAGTAGATAGACTAAACAAAAGTAAGTAAATAAAGTAATAATACATAGTAAAATAAAATGCTGCCCGTCGTCGCAGTACCCGCTCCCTCCCCACCTCTCACCCTCTCTCACCCACCTCCGTCCCCCCCGCCCGCGCCCAATACCACCTTTCAAATGAGGAATTGGAGAGCCAACAAAAAAGTGACGACGCAAGAACATACAAACAATAATGAAATGCGGAGGCGTGCTCTGGCGTTGCTGGCCGGGCTCTTGATGATGAAGAGAATTAGAATGGAAGAGAAACGAACTAAACAGCGCAAAAATAAACGGAACCCTAACCCTCCTATTAAAAGAGAAAGAGGAGGAGAGGAGAGGAGACAGGAGGGGAGGAGGAGGAGGAGGAGAGAGAGAGGAGGTGGAGGAGGAGAACCAACAAAAGACACCAACAATAAACAATAATGAAACTATATACAGTAATAATATAATATATGATGTCTAATATAATATATATATAATACTATGGTAATGATAACATGCAACATGCATGATACATGATAACATGCAATAATGAAATACAATAAATGTGCAAATGTGCAAAGAAATGCAGAATTATGAGCAGAAGTATCCACATTTCAAGTGAAGCAGGACCGAGGATTCCAAGAGCTCTGACAATAACATGGATGCCAGCAGAGTTACAGTAAGAGACTGAGAGAGGGTTAGCTGCGCCGTACCTTAAAGTGGATGCTCTCCGGTCGGCCGATGAAGGGCGGGCCTTTGAGCTCTCTCCCGCACCTCCTGCTTGGCCTGGTGCTGCTGGCCGTGCTGCTCCCGGGCGGGCTGGGCTTTCTGGCAGGCTGGCGCACCACTGCCGCCGCCGCCGCCGCCGTCGACCCTTCGCCCCCCGCCGCCGTCTTCTGTCACCGTGCACGGGGAGGCCACGCGAGGCCAGCGACGCACGCCGCACGGCAGGCAGGCCAGGAAGGCAGGAGGACGCGGAGGCGCCACGCCACGCGCGCGCGCACGCAGCCACCCGAAGGGCGGGCCTTTGAGCTCTCTCCCGCACCTCCTGCTTGGCCTGGTGCTGCTGGCCGTGCTGCTCCCGGGCGGGCTGGGCTTTCTGGCAGGCTGGCGCACCACTGCCGCCGCCGCCGCCGCCGTCGACCCTTCGCCCCCCGCCGCCGTCTTCTGTCACCGTGCACAAAAAAAATGGAGGGTTGTTGTGTGCGCTGTAAAACACAACCGATCATGCTTTTCTGGTCTTTTTTTACTGTAAATATTGTAAATATTCTGAGTATTGAGTTATCCATAGTATTCGTTTGCACATTCCGCTGAGCTTTGCCCCTTTTTATTTCACTGCATATCCTGTATGTGTACGTGACAAATACAGTTGTTGAATTGAATTGAATTTTCCTCTGATGGGCCAAAATAGAATATGCACGTGCTAACATCTAATTCATCGCTACATGAGGTGTGTGTGTGTGTGTGTGTGTGTGTGTATGTGTGGGGGGGGATGCAGTAGATGCCCAGACCTGTCTGCATCCTTGATGATGTTGTCACAATACTTTACCTGCCAAGCTATAACACCCACTCAGTACACACACACACACACACACACACACACACACACACACAATACCACACACACACACACACACACACACAGTTGATTGATGCTGTAGGGCTCAAAGGCAGAGATGCTATCACCATTTCAAACTCCTCCTGAATCATCGTTAGAACTATAATCCATACTGTTCTCATGCTAATTGGCAATGTCTATTATAATAGGCGTTCATTTGAACAGGCAGTAGGGACAGTCATGTCCATGACTAATGGTTAGTAATGGATGGTAGGATACCACTGTACAGCCATGGATAAAAACCTGCAGGGAGGAAGATATGAGCCAGGCTCCACCCCCTGGTGCCTGCGGTTGGAGGAAGGTATCAGCCAGGCCCCGCCCCCTGGTGACAGCGGTTGGAGGAAGGTATCAGCCAGGCTCCGCCCCCTGGTGACAGCGGAAGGAGGGAGACATCAGCCACGCGCTCGCCCCCCCTGGCGACCGTGACGGATTTGGCCAGGCTGATGGGAGCTTGTTTGGGAGCAGCTGCTGCTAATAAAAGCCAGGGGCCTAGGGCCAGGACGTAGGCTCCTGAGTGGCTCTGTTCGCATGCTGCATGGACAGGGGGCTCCTCAAACCACACCGTGTGTTTCTATGTGATGCTAATTGTTGCTAGCAGCAGTCCAAGCACACTGATCTTTTTTTCACCGAGTCTATGCACAGTACTGCTCTTCAGACACTGGCCTGACACACTGATATGTAATGATATACAGTAACTATATGTCATGTCATTGGTTAAACACCTTGCTGCTGCCCTTCAGCCAACGTTTGAGTGTGTAGCGATGATATTAGATGTTACAACAACATAAGAATAAAAACAATAGAATAATAAATGTAAACTGTATAAGTCTAATAGAATAACAATAAAGGTAAGATATACAGTATATATGTATATACTGTATATAAGCGTCTGCCAAATGCCCTAAATGTAAATATAAATGTAATATATTTAGTAAAAACAACTCCATACTATCAGAGTTGTGCCTGACCAGAGCTCACCTGATGGAGATGACGTCCGTGAGTGGAGCGGACACGCCCAGCAGCCTGCAGTGGTTGGTGGCGTAGCTGACGTTGGTCAGCACCACCTTCTTCCTGTACGTCTTGCCCACCTCAAAGTCCTGCAACAAGGCATTGGGGTTACCCGCCCCCTGCTAATTGTAGCGCTAGATAAAAATGCTGCGATTAACTAAGCGCTAAGACAAACATTTGGGGAGTTTTTACTTGGCCACCTCCAGAGGGCCAAAAGGGGTTGGGGGGGGGGGGGTGTCGTGTAATGTGGGCCCTGTGAAGCTTTGCGACTGTAATTTAGACTTAAACTAAGACTTAGTTTATGAGTCACATACAAGTACAAGTACACTGCAGTGAAATGCTTGCCCTGTGCAGAGCCCCCCCCCCGCCCCTAATTCATCGCTACACACTCAAACGTTGGCTGAAGGGCGAGCAGCAAGGTGTTTAACCAATGACATGACATATAGTTACTGTATATCATTACATATCAGTGTGTCAGGCCAGTGTCTGAAGAGCAGTACTGTGCATAGACTCGGTGAAAAAAAGATCAGTGTGCTTGGACTGCTGCTAGCAACAATTAGCATCACATAGAAACACACGGTGTGGTTTGAGGAGCCCCCTGTCCATGCAGCATGCGAACAGAGCCCCTCAGGAGCGCTATGTCCTGGCCCTAGGCCCCTGGCCTTTTAATTAGCCAGCAGCTGCTCCAAACAAGCTCCCATCCAGCCTGGCACACCGTCACGGTCGCCAGGGGGGCGGAGCGTGGCTGATGTCTCCCTCCTTCCGCTGTCACCAGGGGGCGGAGCCTGGCTGATACCTTCCTCCAACCGCAGGCACCAGGGGGTGGAGCCTGGCTCATATCTTCCTCCCTGCAGGTTTTTATCCATGGCTGTACAGTGGTATCCTACCATCCATTACTAACCATTAGTCATGGACATGACTGTCCCTACTGCCTGTTCAAATGAACGCCTATTATAATAGACATTGCCAATTAGCATGAGAACAGTATGGATTATAGTTCTAACGATGATTCAGGAGGAGTTTGAAATGGTGATAGCATCTCTGCCTTTGAGCCCTACAGCATCAATCAACTGTGTGTGTGTGGTTGTGTGTGTGTGGTGGTGTGTGTGTGTACTGAGTTGGGTGTTATAGCTTGGGCAGGTAAAGTATTGTGACAACATCATCAAGGATGCAGACAGGTCTGGGCATCTACTGCATCCCCCCCCACACATACACACACACACACACACACACACACACAACACACACACAACACACACACACTGCCAACCAACACACACAGGCCTGCAGAAGCACAGGTTGATGGGAAAGAAGAAGCAGGCCACTGTGTTTGCAGAGCAGCGCTAAGAAGCTCCCCTTCTGGGAGGGTTGCAGTGCCTTCTGGGTAGGCTGGCACGCATCGCTGGGGAGGCAACCACAGGAGGTGGGAGCTGGAGCACACACACGCCGCAATGTGGGCCGGCGTGGCTAATTTCTTCTGTTCCTCCGCTAAAAAAAGGAGGACACATCTACACCCCCCTCCCCTCCCCCCTACTCCCATCCCCCTTCCCCTCCCCTCGCATTACTGTAATATGAATATATATATATATATGAAGTGCTTGAAACTTAAGATATAGACAAGGGAATTCTTGTGCAGAGGTTGCATAGCAAGTAGAAGTTAATAAACAATAGAGAAGAAGAAAATGTTAAAGAAGTAAAGATAACTAGAGAAATAAATATTTTATTAAAAATAAAATAAAAAAATGGCTCCAAAGTATCCGACTGACTGTGACACATAAACACAACTAACTAGTTTGCTAAACAGGACAACGGCGCATCGGTGGAGACGGGATCGCGTATGATGCTGTCCCCAGACTCCACACCACACCAAGACAGTAACAGTACAGTACATGTACGGGCTCTGGGCTGTCGACCTTTCACTTCTCGGGAACTGGAGTGGAATGGGTGGTAGTAGCTCAGGAGGTAACAGCGGTTGTCTGGCAACAGGCAGGTTGCTGGTTCGATTCCCGGGCTCCGTCGAGCTAAGTGTCGAGGTGTCCCTGAGCAAGACGCCACTTAACCCTGACTGCTCCTGACGTGTTGGTTGTTACCTTGCGTGGTTGGCACCGCCGTCGGTATGATGGGTGAATGTGCAGGCAACTGTAAGCATGTTTGGATAAAGTGCTAAGCCATTTTACCATTTTTAACTTAACCACAAGATGCATCTCGATTGAAGAAACGCATCCTCTTTGACCCTCGACCCACGACCCTCGATGCATCCCGATCACGACTCGATTGACTTCATTCGGTCGGCCTTTACTTTTTTTTTACCCTCGTCACCCGTCTCCCGCTGGCCTGGATACTCTCTGCACCTAACCGTCGCCCGCCCTGGATGCCATGATGATGCAGAGGGAGTGTTGAGAACTAGGCCAGCCATGCAGCCCACCCATGCACCTCCGCATGTGACTGCAAGAGCATCATTCTGATGAGGGGGGGGGGGGGGGGGGGGTGTTGGGGTCAGGGTCGTGTATGGAAAGGGGATAGTTTCCACTTGACTTCTTCCATCTACTGTTGCTGCTGCTGCTGCTAGGATGATGAGGACGACTGTTACTGCTATTACTTTTTGTGGGATGTTGGTGCCGCACGTAATAGGACGCTTCACGGAGAAGCGGGGCAACACGAAGCGATGCCTGTCTCTGTACATTTAGAACAACAGAGAGAGGGAGAGAGAGAGAGGGAAGGAGAACGAGAACGAGAGAGAGAGAGAGCATGCAAGAGAGAGAATGAGAGAGAGACCAACTTAACTCCCAGGCTTTCCCTCTTACAGATTCTTCTTCATCCAGCTAAAGCTCGCCATCTTTTTTCGAAACAATCCGTGTTTTTCAACCTACCCTTTGTAAACCGTTCCGTGTAGCAACAGCGCATTCTTTGCCCTATAGATACAACTCTGAATGTAAAAGTGAATGTCATTCAGATATTGTATCTAAGAGGCTTTTGGGGGCGGGACAGTGGTTTTATCCTATACCTTGCAGGGGTGGTCCCAGAGTCCAGAGAACTCAGGCTCCACCTGGGGCTGGTGGAGCCCTGGGTCCTCCTCCTCCTCCTCCTCCTCCTCCTCCTCCTGGTCAGAACTCTCTGAGCGGGAGCTGCTCTCAGCACTGGACTCTCTCTGGTGCTAGACGGCAACACACACACACACACACACACACACACAACACACACACACACACACACAACACACCACACACACACACACAAACACGGAGACACACACACAAATACAGAGGAGAGGAGACGCACACACACACACACACAACACGGAGACACACACACAAATACAGAGACACGCACACACACACACAGATATGAATCTCCAAAAAACCTCAATATCATACGATATCAAATCAGTAGGAGAGATCCACCACCCTAAATAAATCATCTAACGTTAAATTAACTTTCATCTCCACACTTCCATGTCAGCTGAGACCTTATTGCAGTTACGTGACCGTGAGGGAGTTCACACAACCAAGTAAACAAGACCTCTTCATTCAACCCCTAAAATACAGAAAAATATAACACTGGTAGCTGAAACACATTCGGTCACGACTGAACTTCATTGGACTCTATTCTCAGTAGCTAACACAAGAGCTGCAATAGTATGTGATTAAGTCAAAGTCTTCTTATTCTACACGTAAGCCGTTTCTGTGACGTTTTAATTTGTATTCACTGGACTTCACTTCACACACACCACTGTCAGCGTTGGCTGAAGCCCGCCCACCCGCCCACTCACTCTGGTGACCCCGCTCTCCGGCTCGGCGGTTTCGGAGACGGAGCTCGTCCAGGTAGCGCAGCACCTTGGCCCTGGCCCCGCCCACCACCACCACCCGGGAGCCCCCCGGCCGGGCGGGGGTCGGGGCGACCTTCCCGCCTCTCCGCACCGGCCCGGCCGCCGCCTGCGTTCTCTCCCGCAGGATTCCTGGACACGATCTCCACCCTCTTTGACTCCTGCCGCCTCTCCAGCTCCCTGGGAGGAGGAGACGATTGGACCACACCACCAGTGTGTGTGGTGTGTGTTTATTTATGGTGATGGAGAGAGAAAGAGAGAGAGAGAGAGAGGGGAGATGGTGGGTGGGTCACGGTTTACATATCCACACACACACACACGAGGCGAGAGGAAACCCACGCATCGGCTGTAGGCAGTGGGAGGGGAGCTGTGGTGTGTGTGTGTGTGTGTGTGTGTGTGTGTGTGTGTGTGTGTGTGGTGTGTGTGTGTGTGTGAACACGTGCTACCAGAGATATTGTGTGTACATGCGTGTGAAGCAAAAAAGCCACACGAGATCAGAATGAACAAACAAACAAACAAAGAGAGAGGGAGAGGGAGAGAGAGACAGAGAGCGAGAGAGAGAGAGAGAGGGGGAGAAAGAGAGAGAGGAGCACCAACTCTTTTCTCTGTTGAAAGCCTTCCAGTTGCTTGCGTTGGTAAAGCTGCTTGGTGCCGTTGATGCCCTGCGCCTGCAGGGACTCTCTCAGGCTGGTGTCCCGCTGCTCCTGCCTCTGGGTGGCAGCCTTCACTCGGCGCCTCTGAGCCCGCAGGACCTCCTGAAGACACGCCCGTGTGTCAACGCGACAGGACAGTTATGAGCCGTGGTTTAAAAAGGGCAGGAGGGTTACTGTGGGAGTGGGTGTGTTTGATGGCTGGCTTAATTGGCTCACCTGGCCCAGTTACAGTCTACAGTTGGGCTACAAGCCTGTGGTGCATTGGCTAATCAGCGCATCACAGGTTAAGTCAGCCACCAGCACACACACTCAGGAGAGCGCTAGCATGCTAGCACAGGTAGCATCTGCTCTGTCTGCCATTTTGCTCATATTTGTACAATAAACCAGACTTTTCACCACAAACCTGCATGTGTCCTCGGAGGAGCCCCGAACTAAGCCACTTATGTGGCATTGTTGCATGAGGTTATACATTCACTGCTTATAACCAAGATGGGCATCGTTTTAAAGAGCAGCCACGTGTTTAAATATAGCGGCGTCTCCGGAGAAACAGAAGCAGTTTGGTTTTTATGGGGGTTGTTTCTGATTGCAATATAACCTATGGGGAAATTATGTCTCCCGGTGCCAATCTGAACCAATCAGAGGCCTGTGATGTCACCTGGTGCTAGGTGAGCCAATCAGAAGAAAGCATGATGAGTGACAGTATAGGCTATGATTTGATTGTTAGCCGAGTATAGAGACATTGAGTCAGCACATGGTTTGTAGTCTTTTTTCCGGCCAATCAGAGTGCATGTGTGTGTGTGTGTGTGTGTGTCACTGTGCGCTCTCACATGCGTGGCGGCGATGCTCTCCTTCAGTGATATCACCGCCTGAGTCCTCCTCTGCAGGAGGTCCTGCCGTCGCTGTTCCTTTTCAGCCCGCTCCTGCTGCACCCTGCACACGCACACACACAGGCACACACACAGGCACACACACACACACAGGCACACACACACACAGGCACACAGGCACACACACACACACACACACACACACACACACACACAGGCACACACACACACACACACACACAGGCACACACACACACACAGGCACACACACACAGACAGGCACACACACACACACACACACAGGCACACACACACACACAGGCACACAGGCACACACACATACACATAGACACACACACACACACAGGCACACACACACACACACACACAATATCAATGCACGCACCAGGCATGGAAAAAAACCAGCAAAAAACGAGGGTCTGTGACAAATGTGGTGTTAATGTTAAAATGTGCACAGTGTGAGTCTAAGTGTGAGTCACGGGTAAAGTGTGAGTGAAAGAAACTGAGGGAATGAAACGCAGGTGTGGTCATTCAACTGCTTCTTGTACACGGATCAGAAGGTAACTAGTCCAGTCCAGTCAATATACATCAGGGGTGCCCAATATGTCAATCGCGATCGACTGGTCGCAAAGGAAGTCCGGGTAGATCGCATGCCATTAAAAAAAAAAGTGATGAATTTAGAATTTAGTGGGGACGCTGGGGACATGTCCCCACCAATATCCATCGATATCCATCCACCCCCCTCCCGGATCAGAACCGCAAATTAACGGAGCCCCCCCCCTCCGCCATCAGAACTGCGAATTAACGGAGCCCCCCCCCCCCCTCCGCCATCAGAACCGCAAATTAACGGAGCCCCCCCCCCCCCCCTTGGTCATTTTAAAAGTAGCTCGCAAGTTGAAAAAGTGTGGGCACCCCTGATATACATGGACCATGCTTGTGCTGCGACAGACATCAATAAAACCCACTGTTAACTGTTAACTGTTAAACTGTGAAAAGGGTCTATTCCCTCCTATACCAGAGTGATGTTGAGTGGACATCTGCGTTCAGAATGGCCACCAGTGGTGCCCAGCATGGAGCTGTTTAAAACAGCACCAGAGTGTGCGCCCAGGAAAATCCCCACAGAAAGTGAATTGTCTCACAGCGACATAGAGGCAGAATCCCCTTTTTGTAATCGAGAATACATTAGATGCAATATGGAAACATATGATTCCATCATGCTATTCATGGGATGAAATAACGGTACTTCATATTATATTAGGGCGGCAGTAGCTCAGGAGGTAAGAGCGGTTGTCTGGAAACCTGAAGGTTGTTGGTTCGATCCCCAGGCTCCGCCTAGCTAAGTGTCGAGGTGTCCCTGAGCAAGACACCACCTAACCCTAACTGCTCCTGACGTGTTGGTTGTCACCTTGCATGGTTGACACCGCCGTCTGTGTATGAATGTGTGAATGTGAGACAACTGTACAGCAATTAAAAGCGCTATATATATGCAATCCTATTATTACATATTGCCATGGGGGGTGTGACAAGTGGCTTCCTCTGGGTCTACAAAGTGTTTCTGCCACAACCTTTTACTGGACTCCTTCAGGTACGTGGCAGCTGTCTGGTGGCTGGCCGGGCTCTGGTCTGAGGGCTGCTGCCGATGGGTCTCTGCTCTCTGCTGCGCGGACGCCTGGGCTCTGAGGGGAACAAGGAGGGGGAGGTTAGGAGAACAGCTTCTCCTCCTGGGTCAGTACCACTAGTCTCATACAACTCTTAGAGGATAACTTTGCTGATCTGCAACCTTATCTCTATCCGTCCGAATTAGAGATATGTGTGGAAAAACTCTCTGTGTCTCTCTGTGGGGTGCAGATGCTAAATCCCACCGCAACGCCGTCATTTGAGGGAGTTAATGACAGAGTTGGGGTAAGAGGACATCATCTGGTGGACTAAAGTAGAGGGGAGATTTGGGTGCATTCATCAGTTCATTAGCATATTGGTATTGGCATGACACAAAGTTCCCCTTTAAAGAACCACCTACCAAAGTCACAATGAGTATCACTCCAAGCCAAATGTAATCATCTGTATTCTTACATGTAACCGTACGCTGACCCATTTCTGAGCCGTCGTCTTAAAGTGAAGCGATATGTTTCCAAACTGAACTGGCAATCAAACCGAGAATGTGACTGCTGCTCCGAGCCGCTGACAGATGACCAGACAGTTACCATGACACCACAAACCCGAAACAAACACAAATACACAGCCCCGATAGAAGCCGGCGGAGGGACGTGATTGGTTATCAGGAAATGGCGATCGTCCAAATGAATAAGCGATGTCGTTTCAGGAGTGTGTTGCTGTGTTGTTCTACGTGTGAAAGCCCACACCCACCATGTAAACAGAGGAGCACATGCTACAACAATAGCGACAACAACAACAGTGTTTTAATCAACCCAGCTAGAAATGACAACGTGTGTCGTATGTGTGAGAGCATCGGTTCCTTCTCCCGCTCACCTCTTCCGTCTCTTCAGTGTGTCGGTGGCCCGGGTCTCGCGCTGCAGGCGAACCCGTGTCCTTTGCTCCCGCAGAGCCAGGAAGGCCTGCTCCTTCTCCTGCACCTCCTGCCGCAGGCGGGCTAGCCTGCCCAACTCCACCTCCAGCTGGTTCAGCTCCAGCCTGCCGAGACACACCGCGGCGTTAAGAAGTGATGGAAGCCAAGCGTGGGTCACATGGACAACCTCTGCGCTCCATGCGTCCTCATCTCCACCAGGTGATTGGGAAAGTGACTGGGCGGAGCCAATTTGAGCCAATCGCAAATTTGCTATTTCAAGAACCAGGGGACCACCACATGTAAAGGTAGTGATTAAACCACCGTCCCACCCCAATAGCCTCTTAGATACAATATTCCAGATGATCAGATACATTGATAGGACAAATAAAATATACAACAGGTTAATTCCTTTTCTACAGAGAGAAATGTACCCTCCTTGTGGACTGGAGTTCATTTTTTGCTTCACATGTAGTGACCGCTAATGTGTGTGTGTGAGTGTGTGCATGTATGTGTGCGTGCGCGTGTGTGTGTGTGTGTGTGTCAATGACATGTTTCCGTCTGCCGTGAACAGTACCACAGTGATATATTGCGGTCTCCTCCGACAAATCTACTTGTTGTAAGTCGCTTTGGATAAAAGCATCTGCCAAATGCCCAAAATGTAAATGCAAATGTAACAGTATTTAAAAATATTGAAAAGTATATTCTCGTAAAAGAAAAACTAAAAAGTGATCTGATTGTTCACCCTTTTACTAAACTATCACTGAGACTCATCGTCACATCCATACAGGAGGACCCCCTCCGCAGACCTCCAGTCAGGGGGTGGGGGACTCACTCCTGTGCCCTCAGCGCAGTGCTGATCTGGGCCTCCAGTAACTCCTCCCGGTGCAGCTCCTGGCACACGCCGCGGTGCTGTGCGCGCAGCCGGAACACCGCCGCCACACTGTAAATCAACAACACAACACGTGTATGTAGTCTGTGTGTGTGTGTGTGTGTGTGGAGAGACAGGAAACAGTACGCAACGGAACTTCACTCCGCCCCTCACCGCCCCAACAACAGCTGGACTCACCTGCTCCCTGGCTCCGATGTTTGCTCCATTTCTTGCTCCAGCTTCTCCCGCAGTTTCGCCATGTCAGCGATATTCTGGCGGCAGAGTTTGAGATGTTCTCTGGAGGAGGAAACACACACACACATGCACACACACACACACACACACACGGGAACACCCAACAACAACAACAACAACAATAACGATTTAGAAATAGGGTTTACCGTGGATTGCTGAGCCTGCCCAGCGTCGGCTGAGAATTACCGATAAAGACGCGCTTTGGAGACAGCAGGAGTGCGAACGACTTTCTGCTGAAGGTTGGAAGTGTTAAGATAGTTAAGGACCGAGTAGACAAAACAAAACTCTTTTTTGCTGCACCCACACACGCACACACGCACACACGCACACTTCGACGTCGACAACTTTGAATAGCTTAATGTTCTCTTTGCGATCTAATAGAGTGCAAAACAACAGCAGTCTGCATGGGATGAAGGCCTTTTTAGAGAAAGGAAATTGTTCCCACATTAAAAGGAAGCTACATATTGGTTAAAAGCCAAGTGCTTCGGAGCGGGTTGGTGGGTTCATATTTGGAAACACCAAGGCCACTAACGTTTTAGCGTTTGTTTGTGAAGTAAAATGGGCGCTGCTGTGTGTTGTGTTTGCGCCGGGGTCTGCATCATGATCCATTGGGTGCTTAATGGCCTGGGGAGGGGGGGGGGGGGGGGGTATATAAGTGGGGACGGGGGCAGACGGGGGCTACTTGGGAAGAATCCACTGTGTCCACTGCCAACATGGTTACCTGCTAATGGATGAATCAATCGGGAAGGAATAGAGCTAGGAAATGGCTGGCTGTTGCACTTGAAGGCAGTAAACATGGTGGCACTTTGATTTAAGGTGAACAAGAATAATAATAATAATAATAATCATAACCCTGGGGGGAGAAAATGTGAGAGACTGCTATGTCCTAACTGTCATTGTGGCAAGGCTTGATTCCACTGCAATACCAACGTATATCAGTATCCTATCTTGAATTTCTGCAGTTTTCTCTGAACAAAATATGTTTGGTAGATTTTGGTTATGTATTTTCTATATTTCATATTTATAACAATATTTTCTTCTTCTTCTTTCTGGGATATACAGTATATAAACATATGTGTGTATGTGTGTGAGGGGTGACGTAAATGTAGTGGTTAGGGTGTCCACCAAAAGGCACTGGGTTTGATCCCGATGTCCATAATAACTGACCTGCTGTGGGCATCTTGCACCTGTCTACTTGCTCCCTCATAAACAGTTGGATAACAGAGTCTGTTAAAATGACTTTACTATACTAAATATATATGTACAGTATGCATATGTAATGGAGGTCTAAAGCAGTCTGAGGCCGGGCCAGACCTGGCTTTGACCACGCCGTGCTCCGTCTGGTGGTGGATGCTGTCCAGCTGGTCCAGCTCTCGTCTCAGCTTGAACATCCATGCTGTTTCCGCATAGCTTCCCTTCCCGCCGCCGTGGTCCCAGGCCCCGCCCATTAGGCCACTCCCACTCTCCTCCCTATAAGGGCATGTGCAATGGTGTGCCACATTGGTGGAAAGGTCAAGACATGTGCATGAGAAAAGTCAGCATTATTTTTTGATCATTCATGCGTAATAACGTTTCACTTACTTGGGGTGATGTTTGTATGCAAACTGAATTGAACTTTGAATAATATTAGGTATATTATTTTATATTCATATCATCTGGGTTATGTCATTTTTGTGAAGGTCCTTACAAGGGTCAAGAATTGTACTGTTGTACCTTTTATAATGGGATGGAGAGATGGAGAGATGGAGAGATGGGAGAGAGACATTGGCGAAATGAAGTGTAAAGACACTCTAAGACTCTAAGACACTCCTCTAAGACACTCACTCGGACGCATCCTCCAGCCCCAGAAAGTCATCAGAAAGTGTTGGCTGCTCGGACTCCCTGAAGGTCGCTGCGTCTGGCTCCTCGTCTTCAAAATAAAAGCCCTGCAGCGTTAGCGCTGAGCGTGCATCGACCGCACACCGAGACATGAAGCCGAGCAAAAACACATCCACTTGTGAAATAAGTTTCATATTTGACATTTTAAACATTAACTTAGTGAGTCTTGCCGTACATCACTTTGTAGAAAGTGCGTTAAAAACATAAAAACAACGTAAAGTTATCGGTTATCTGTTACCCGCCGTTCCGTCGTCGCTCCAGGGAGAAGGGTTGCCAGGTATGGAGGACATTATTTCGTGAGTGTGATATAGTTTAGTCTCACTTTCACACAGCATCACCGTTTCCTAGACGTGTTGTACATCGTTATGTTATCTAATGGCCCGTTCACGAAGACATAGAGTTAACTTAACGAAGGGACTACACGTGGTTAATATATAAATAGACTGGTGGTCGCTGAAATTCCTTTTCACAGCGCAAATATATAAAATACACGCAGGTTGCTGGAGTTGGACACCTCACTTCCTAGTCCGCCATTTGTGTTTGCGTTTCCATGGAGACGGGCTTCACCCCACGTGACCCCCCCCGAGTGCAATAAAATACAATCTGAAAACCACTTGACTACTTTGAGCTAAAATAATATTGGCTACTTTGTGTCTCTAATTACAAAAAAATACCATGCAATTCCACTACAACCGAGATATGTTTGTAAATAACAACAAAACAAGAACATTGTGAAGCCATCCTAGGCTATAAATAAATACAATAGACCTACACAGCCTATAGCACATACAGCACAGAATTCTAGTTTATTTCTTTATTTTGACATATTAGTTATCATGATTAGGCTTTATGCTCTATATACACCAGCTTTACTCATGTTAGGTTCAGTTTTGTTCTGCTGTCCAGAAGCTAAATGCAATTCATGAGGTAACATTTCAGACAGGATGAAGGGATTATGCCTGACATAGGTGAGCCTATAATTGTTCAGCGTGTTGAACAACGGTGATTCCGTCATCTTTAGGGTGATAGAAATCAAGCCAGACTCAGCAAACTGTTCCTGCCGTTCAAAGACAGATGCAAATCTGGGGCGAGTTTTGCAAAATCATGGAAAATCGAATCAAGCCATTGTCTAATGTACAATAGACACAAGACAGGTAATTAGAAATATCTTAATTGTGCACAAGTTGCCTTTGTTCTGCACTGTTCCCTTTCCCTTTCTCAGGAGATGCAAAGCCAGGAGTTGAGAATGCGTGGCCTGGTTAAAAGGATGCACTGTGTCACCAAACAACAGCACAACGTTTTACACAGATTTAAAGCGTTTGGTGGATTGATGTGGCCTATTTAGTGCCAGCATTTGTAAAAGTTACACTCGTGAATGCTCATAAAAATAGCAGCTTAATTAACTTGAATTAACCTGGAATAGATATCATATTCTGTCCTATTTTATCCCATGGCATATGCTATTTGTGTGTGCGTATTTCACTTCTCTTTTACAATTTGCAATGGCTTCTATATATAGGCTGTGTTCTGTGTGTGTGTGTGTGTGTGCGCTCGTATGTGTTCTCCAGTGGATATGCACGTGGGATGTATTACCCTGCTCGTGTAGCTGTGCGTGTGTGTATGTGTGTGTGCGTGTATGTGTGTGTGTGTGTGTGTGTGTGTGTGTGTGTGTGTGTGTGTGTGTGTGTGTGCGTGTGCGTGCGTGTATGTGTTCTCCAGTGGATATGCACGTGAGGTGTATTGGACTGCTCGTGTAGCTGTGTCTGTGTGCGTGCGTATGTATGTGTGTGTGTGTGTGTGCGTGCGTGTGTGTATGTGTGCCTGTGGCCCATGTGTGTCTATGCATGTGTGAGTGTGTGTGCACCTGGCCTTTTACTGTGTGTGTGTGGTTGCGCGTATGTATGCAGTGTGCACGTGCGCATGCCTCGTTGCGCGCGTGCGGCGTGTGGGCGCCGGGGATTACGCGGGAATAGTGATGGATAGTCGTGGGAGAGCGCGGTGATGTAAGACGCTCTGCACGGGACACGCGGAAGGCACCATGGGAGGAGAAAATAGCACATAGATGGAGGAATAAAACATGGTAGGTGTGTGTGTGTGTGTGTGTGTGTGTGTGTGTAGGGGGGGGTCTTCTGTATCCGGTTAGGCCTGCATTGTTGCGTGTGTGTGGGTTTTGGTTTTTTACTTGAATCTTCATATCAAAGGACTATGCGACGAGTAGTACCGCGTGTTGGAGCGTCCCGGGGGAGGTTAGAGACGGTGGGTTGGGATCTGAGTCACTTCCGCCCTCCCTCCCTCCCTCCCGCGGGAAAACGGGCAGCAGCAGCAGCAGCAGCAGGTGCACTGACTGCTGTGTGTGTAGAACGACACGCGCACACACACACGCACACGCGCGCAGCTCGGAGGTCGCGGGTTTAAACGACGGGCACGCGCGCGTTATTACATAGCGCACTGATGAAAATGAAATTAGAATCACGCTTTCCCCTTAATTGGGCCCGAGAGTTCACACAGTTGGAACGTCCTCAACTCTAACTCTATTGTCGTGCAAATTAATTAGCAGCGATGACAAAGAACATCTGTCGCGGAGAACACGGAGAATTGCAGAGTTTTCACACTTTCGGGTTCTTTCGTAATTTGAGTTAATGGGGGAGGTATTGGCGCGTCTAAATACATTACATAATACAGCCCCGCGCGGTGTCACGCCGCACACACAACACACACACACACCACACACACGACACACAACACACACACACACACACACACACACCACACACTACACCCGATTAAATCTGACATTTGCTCAAAAGCAGGCAACCCGGAGATAGTCAGATTAGAGGTCTCTCTCTCTCTCTCTCTCTCCCTCTCCCTCCCGCCCTTCACTCACTTTCTCTCTTCTTTTCTCTCTCCTCCGCCTCCACTCTCTCCCTCTCCCTTAACTCACACACTATCTCACTCTCTCCTCTCTCTCAATCACACACACAACCAACCTTTCTTTTCCTCTCTACTCTCCATCCTCTCACACACTCCCCTCCTTCCCTCTCTCCCTCTCTCTCTGTCGCTGTGAATCCAAACGTTAAGAAGACAACTATTGTTCGTCGGAGCAACTTCCCTCTCCTCCTCCTCTCCTCGTCCTCGCTCGTCCTCTTCCTCCTCCTCGTCCGTGGCGTCCTGGTGGTGTGCGCGGATCCCGGGGTGCCGCCGCGGTGCGCGCAGCCAGAGCGCACAGTAGAGAGCGCGCCTCTTGACGAACATGCGCGTCGATACCGATCCGTCGATATCGATTGCGCGGAGGAAACTTTTGGCACGTAGTAGCAGTATAGCCTAGAGGTGTGTGTGTGTGTGTGTGTGTTTGGGGGGGTGGGGGGGTTGAATGGGGACCCTAACTTTTCTCCTGTCGAGCCTCGCCCTGCTCTTCTTCTGTGGAAACATCTTCACCAGGTGAGCCCTGATAACCTCATGTCCTTTCTTATACAGGTGAGGCTTCACTTCAACAGCCTCATGATCAGTTTAAAGAGAGTAAAGCATAAAGTATTGTATTGTCAAGGAATTTAATAACGCACACATATAATTATAATCATGTTTTAATCGTATTTGTATTTTACAATACAGCATGCCTACATTGCTTAGTCTTAAAATTGTATTCTCTCTATAGCCTTGATGATAACGCGTGTTGTTTTACCGTGTGGCATCTAACCTACACTACAGAACCGAGACCATTTGACTCTAAACACCTATATTTTGAACCATCACAACATTTAGAATTAAAAGAATAGTGGGCCAAAAGTAGAACAATTGTCATCCCTGGTTGGTTACGTCACACCCTAATCTGTATAGATTAGGTCAGAGGTCGCAATGGCACAATTTGCATAACGTCTGTTCATAGCGTTAGGTCACTACTCACTTTAATGCAATTGGTTGTCAAGCTCATGCATATTGTCGTGAGCCTGACAGTACCCCCCCCCCCCCCCCCTCACTCACCCACACACGAAACAGTCACACAATCAGGACAGGCCCCACAGTTATGTTATCAGTTAGTTATGCATCCAAATATTTTTGCACAGGCAAGCAGAAGTATAGGCTACAAATAAGCTTAGCTCGTTGTTCTGTGTGTTTATGTGTGTGTGTGTGTGTGTGTGTGTGTTTGTGTGTTTGTGAGAGAGAGAGAGCGCGCAAACATGTGTGTGTGTGTATGTGTGTGTGTGTGCATGTGGCGTGCGTGCTTGCGTAAAGCATGGGGTGAAGTAAATGTCATTGGGATATTATGTCAACACCCGTCATCCCAAATGTTACAGTTCAACCCATCTCTGACTGGCTCATATTTACAATACATCTTACACATGCACCCATGCACACCTGCAGTTGTATGAGTAGCTCATACCGTCTTCAGCCATTACTAAATCGAACCCTGCGCCGCATTGTGTACACAAGTGATGGAAATGTTGGAGAAAGAAGCCTTAACTTGTTTACTTAAGCAGGTTCTGGTGTTGACATCATGTATCACCACAAACTCTGTGAGGTAGAGATTTAGTCGTAATCATCATCATCATTTCATCATTTAATCATCAGCAGCTAAATATCATAATCATGTTTGATTGAGTCGAGCTCAGCATTGCATTGATTTCATATTGCAATTAAATCAATGTCCTTATATTGTATCATGACATTGTCTAGGATTTGTCATATCACAAAAAAGTCTGAATGACTCATGAATGACTGTTCGCTGCCTCATCAACATGTCCACATGATGAGTGACACAGTGTTTTCTAATATGCATATTATACGGAAACAAATATCAATCAATCAGGTCGTCAACAGACGGGCCTCCCATCTTTGTCTCCAGTCATCCCGGTCCTCCATACACATGGCGATCTCTCCAGTAGTTTCCACGTCCGCATCCTTCTTCAATATATCCACAAATGTTGTTGTGGAACCACCATGGGGATGGCTCCCATAGCACCAGCTTGCTGGCCGGAAGCTCGCGGTGTCTGTGACTGTGACCAGCCAGCCTCATTCTCCTCGCTGCTATCTTCCCACTCACCCTTGACCTCCCTTCATACAGATATTCACGTTTGCGTTTTGCAATGAATATCAGTCTGACCTTGGCCGGGCTGCAATTGATTTCCACATATGGGCGCAGCCTTACTGTTAAAAACTTCAGCCAATCAGAGTGAAACTCTTTTCTCTTCAGAGAAAAGTCTTCTGTGCATATTTGATTAATCTTTTAACATCGTTATTCAGTCTATTTTGGATAATAAACGATTTGATTGCCTTGTGGATTGCTGCGCTTTCTTTGGGCGCCCCCATTGTTTTTGCTTTTTGCAACGCTCCTTGTTCGATATGAACTAAAACTCCCTTCCCAGAGAGCACTGATTGGTTTTTTTTTTTTTTTTTTTTTTTTTTTTTTTTTTTTTTTTTTTTTTTTTTTTTTTTTTTTTTTTTTTTTTTTTTTTTTTTTTTTTTTTTTTTCTTTTTTTTTTTTTTTTTTTTTTCCTTCTTTTTTTTTTTATTTTTTTTTTTTATTTTTTTTTTCTTTTTTTTTTTGTTTTCTTTTTTTTTTTTTTCCTTTTTTTTTTTTTTTTTTTTTTTTTTTTTTCTTTTTTTTTTCTTTTTTCTTTTTTTTCTTTTTTAGAAATTTTATTTATTCATTTGTTAATTTGACAGGGACAGTGTACTGCTTCTTAGCTGTACCAGAGTTAGCTAAAAGCTAATTTGCATCTGTCATCCCTGGGCAGGAAACAGAGAATAAGATCTCTTTTGGAAAAAGCTATCAACGGGATGGAGGCCAGACTGATCTGAAGAGAGAACAGAATGTGAACTCTCAGATTTGGATGGTCTCACAAGGCTGCAGGTTCCCAGTGGAGGGAGGCATCGGCTACTGTAACATGAGTTTCTTCTGAACAAACGTATTTAAAATACTTTAAAATACACACACACACACGCACACACACACTCTCTCTCTCTCTCTCTCTCTCTCTCTCTCTCTCTCTCTCTCTCTCTCTCTCTCTCTCTCTCTCTCTCTCTCTCTTTCTTTCTTGTGAGTTTGCTTTCCCCACCTCCCCAAAGATAATTACCACACTTCCCCATTGAGTCTTGCATTATCCATTCCATCCATTACCATTTATTTCAATAGGAACTCACCCCACATAGTTATGTCATTGTCAAGGTCAGTTACAATCACACTGAGCAGTGCTAGTCTAGGTTCAGTAAATGACCGTTTGTTGCAGACATTGCAAATGTGATTTCTGTTTGATATTGCGATAACCAATGTGAAATTAAAAATTAATTATGAAGGCAAAATATGCGTTGAACTGTATCACAGTATCAAATCCGAAATATTAGAGGGAGTTTAGTGTTAAAAAATTGATTGTTAATGAATATTTTACATACCCCATTGGTGCAAAGACTGTCTAAACAGCTTAGAAAACTTTATACTTCATATTTTTTCTAAAAGTGTGATTGCAGGCTACTTTTCCTGTCATTTGGAAAAGGTCACCCGTAAGGTCTATATTAAAAAACTATTACATTACCCATTAACCTCTCCTTTCAAACAAAGGACATTATAAACATTAAAAAGCAATCCTGCAGATGTCCTGTGTCGGATTTAGAATGTGTCTAATTGCTGGTTTGATCCAAGATATCCTCAGACGTTTTGTATTTGGTAATGCATTTGTCCCTGAAACGCTGCTCCAGGCAATACACCGCACCGTGGCTAGCGTGTGCGAGTGGCTGAGTCAGTGGTTTATTCCACCCAGGGAGTGCACACCTGAATGCCACCTGATATTTATCTGCTCTCTCTGTGACTGGAGAGACAAGGCTTTCTGGCTGACTGTGTGCAGGCGGCAGCACCCGAGACTATTTTAGGGACTGTTTCAAAAGTCCCCACAAAGACGGTTTCAAAAGTCCCCACAAAGACGGTTTCAAAAGTTCCCACAAAGACTGTTTCAAAAGTCATTACAAAGACTGTTTCAAAAGTCCCCACAAAGACGGTTTCAAAAGTCCCCACAAAGACGGTTTCATAAAGTCAATGACAATAGACCGGTTTCAAAAGTCCCCACAAATACTGTTTCAAAAGTCTGCACCAAAAGACTGTTTCAAAAGTCTGCCCAAAGACTATTTTCAAACAGTCCCCACAAAGACCTACCTTTAAGATGTCCCCTGTGCCAGTCCCTGTTGAAACAAGTCCCCAATTTCAGAAAAAATACCAATTTCAGATGTCTTCGCATACTTTTGTATTTCTTTGTATGAAACAGTTTTTAAAAACGTTACCGACCACAAAGAAACTTGTGGACGTGACTACGTGACTCAGAAAGATGGAATATTCTCCAGAGCTACTTATGTTTTCGAGTCCCTACTCCTTAGCAGGCAAGAAAAAGGTGTATTCTGCAAGTGTCGTTAATCATTTAGGTTTGGTCAGTTTTAATTTCACTGTCCAACACATGACACATCAACGTATGAAATCGGATAAAACCTTCTAAATCCCAGAAAGGGAATACCAGGGTGCAAACAGCAGCAAAATATCACAACAAGAGAAGATGGGCCCTTACGACATACGGAAAATGAAATACAAATAGACAAATATTATTTAGTGACAATAAACATAACAGCATAATACAAAGGGGAAACAAGCAATACAGATAACACCGAGATCATATACAAATGACATTTAATAATACATGGATGTATAAGGTTGTATTACATCTACAAAAGTAATACATCCTAGACAAAACAAAAAAGCAAAAACAGCAACAAGAATACATAAATGTCACGTAACGCTTAAGGCGGTTTCAAGATAAGCAGTGACCTGAAGGTCCGTGCTTATTGCTTCTCTCCTGCTTCGCTTCTATAGGGAGACACGACACACACAAACGCAACATCACACACACACACACACGACGCACAGCACGCACACACACACACACACTTGTGTATTTCTAATGCCCCAGTCAGAGTGTATCGGCTCTTCCGGGTGCCAATTGAATGCATCATCTTAAAATTAATTAAGTCAGTATAAATTCACGAGTATGTCTCTCTGTGTGTGTGGTGTGTGTGTGTGTGTGTGTGTGTGTGTGTGTGTGTGTGTGTGTATTGTGTGTTGTGTGTGTGTGTGTGTGTGCTGTGTGTGTGTGTGTGTGTGGTGTGTGTGTGTGTGTGTGTGTGTGTGTGTGTGCGTGTGCGTGCTCTGACATTTCCAGAACATTTATGTCTGCTTGCTGAGGAGGGGAGTTAGTTATACAACAGAACAGGAAGTGCTGATGTTTCTCCTTACCGAGGAACAAAGTACAAATCGATGACAACGTAAAACGCTCGTTAGCTCTCGCTCTCATTTGAGAGGAAGAAGAATAAGGAGGCTTGCGGTTTTTTTTCTTTCTGTGTGTGTCGTTGCTCTGGCCCGCTTGTGTTTATTGGCCACTAAACACGTGGCCCTAATCACAAATATGGGTCTCCAGAGACGAAGACTAATGAAGATAAGTGATCCAAAGGAGCAGAAGTGTGACTTAGACTGGGTTAGGAAACGGGAACATGCCCACTTTAATCAGGATGCAAAGCAGCATTTTACTGTAAACCTCCAGTATGAAAACACATGTGGTTATGTGTTATTGAACGATGTCACTTGGCCAATTTACACATAGATCTGGCATGCTAATAAAAATGTAGTATAAAATAAGCCATGAACATATTTTAATTGGGAAATGAGGTAATTAAAGTTTTATTAATTTTTATCAATATAGTAGTGTGTAGAAGCAGTCGTATATTGTAGGTGTAGTAGTAGTTGTTGCAGTAGTACGAGTACTGACCCTAAGTAGCCTACTAACCCTAACCCATATGCAGGAGTACATTTATAATATAAACTGTACTATAACCATATTTATAACTATCACTGTTATCTTCAACATTTCCAGTTAACATTGTCATTGATAATGTGTGAGTTGTCGTGCTTGTTGGTTACACTGAGACATATCTTTTACAAACCCAATGATACGTTATGAGCATAGCAATCATCACAATAAGCCTTGCAGGTTTGAGATGCTGCTCTATCCAAGAAACTGCTGCAGGATTCCCTCCTCCTCACGACTGTGTTCCATTAAACTCTTATGCGTTCATCTTTCTCTGGCGCATCGTTTCAGGGTGAACTGCTGCCCCCTGGTGGCCAGAGGAATTGTTTTCACAGGCACATACAGTATAAGGGTTCATCTCATATAATAACATAGGTTAAAGCATGACACAATGTTTAAACTTTGGACAATTAGATTAATGTTGGATCACAATATCTGTACGTATTTCACAGATTCACCCCCCAAAAAACGTTATGACTTCTACATTACCGCTTCAAACATGCATGTTTATTGCCACTATTTTACTGTCTTAAGTGACTCAATCACTGTATGTATTCTTACTCACCCTTCTCCAGTCTCTTCCTGTGGTCGGCAGACAGCTCAAAGCGCCTGTGTGTGTGTGTGTTTGTGTGTGTGTGTGTGTGTGTGTGTGTGTGTGTGTGTGTGTGTGTTTGTGTGTTTGTGTGTCTCCCCCCCCCCTGTAGGGCCATGCTGAGTGACATTGGGGACTATGTAGGTTCAGGCATTGAAATATCCTGGTTGCCTAACCTGGATGAATTAATGAAGGGCTATGCGAGAAATTTTCGCCCTGGGATAGGAGGTGAGTATGAGATCTACGGCTCGTGGCACTGGATTGCATTTCAACGGCGTCACATTTACGGCCATCCTTAGCATAACTCAGACACTCCGCGGGGCCTCGTGGATACGGGAGTCTCGTTCCAAGAGTCTTGTCCTTGTGAACCGTGCGGAGCGTGCAAGCTTAACTTTTTTGCCGCACGAAAATCTAATGAAAACCTATCACGAAGAGACTGGATAGCGGTAATGTTACAGCACAGTGATGCTGATGATGATATAAGGGGGGTTATGACACCCGGGGGCACCCCGCTTGGAGACTTTGCTAAGAATGGCAGCCAAATGTGAGACATCCAATGACCACAGTGATAGATTTCTCAATCTCACAGCTTAACTCAGCGGAGCACCAGGTGAAAATGCTGACCGAACCATCGCCGTCACTCTCAAACCATGAACGCCGCAGAACACAAGCGCTGTCACCCGACCCTCATCATACCTCGCGATGCATTGTGTGGTTGCGTGTTCCCACCTTGTCCATGTGGCTGTTAGCAAGATAAGCAACTTACCTGTAAGTTAAGTGCCAATGATAATATAGAAGTTAGTACCCTAAAAGGGGTGTTAATGGCCAATAGAGAATCATACGGAAATGTTTGGGCTGTTCCCCCTTTCGACCTATATCCCATAATTATTCCACGTGAATAGTCAGCGATTGTTTGCTAATTATTCCTCAAAATGTAATGATGAAATGTTTCCCCTTGAACTTAGATCTCTCGTATCTCTCGAACATATCTGAAAAATTGGTCTCTGCAGAGAGAGAGAGAGAGAGAGAGACAGAGAGAGAGAGAGAGAGAGAGAGAGAGACAGAGAGAGAGAGAGACAGAGAGAGGAAGAAGAGAGAGAGAGAGATTTACGGTACTATGGCACGCTCTACAGCCCGTGCCATCGACCTTGACTCCGAATCAGTCCGCCATCGTAAATTAGCGGGCACTTAATGCGTCTAATGGAGGCCCCTGTACGGCATAGGAGTGGTTATGGGATAAACGGTCGAACGGTGTGTGATTCTTTAATGTTCATGTATAAATAGCTTTTCTGCTCCGCGCCATGCTCCACGACATCCAGCATCCGAGGCGACACCCATGCTAATCACACGGCTCAGTGAACAACACCTTCCGAATACCAGAGCGATATAGTTTGTCGGAATGCACTTTGGCCAGTCCATTAGACGCTATAGAGCTCCTGTTTATAGCTGTGATTGTAATGACGCCCCCACCCCACCCCCCCGCCCCCCAACGCTTTCCACCAGCTTAGCATGGTTAAATCGGCAGATGAGATCTCGAATGCGGCTCTCAATGGACCACCATTGTACAGGGGGTCCATTGTAGGAGAGAGAGTCATCTAGCAGGAGAACATTACATGGTTATTTGGGGGGCGGGGCGGGGGGAGGAGGGGAGGAGTAGGGGACGGTGTTTTTTGTCTCACTCCTCTGTCCGCAGGCCCGCCGGTGAACGTGGCCATGGCTATCGAGGTAGCCAGCATTGACCACATCTCCGAGGCCAACATGGTAACGTACACAGTGTCGGCGCCGCACGACGTTTCACACACAGGAACCGTTATCTCTGACTCGACAAAAATACCCTCCGATGAGGACACCAATACGTACAAGTAGTTTGCCGCATCACACTTTGAGGTTTGTTGTATTTCAAGTACATCATCGACCTGCTTAAGTGATCATTTGGTCATCCTGAGAGGAATAACATCTTAGACTACACAACTTAAGCACACTATTAGACCATATTGGGATTATTTTGTGCCTGCCGATACAAAAGGGTTATAACTCCCTAATGCAGTAATTTCCTCCGAGTCCCAATCTTCAGGGAAGACTATGATACAAGTTAGAAGCACCATGTACCATATATACGGATTGTGCGGAAAAAACACAAAAAGTTAGAAATGTCCCAAGTCCATGCCGTTTGCGTGAGCGCAGTTGTGTGTGTGTGTGTGTGTGTGTGTGGTGTTTGTTGGCTTGTGCGTACAAGTGGGTGTATGTGTGTGTCTGAGCATTCATCATCATCATCATCATCTAGCAAATACCACATACCTCTTCTCTGTCACCTCCGCCCCCCCCCGCCCAGGATACACCATGGACGGTGTTCCTGCCCGGCAGAGCTGGCGGGACGACCGGCTCTCCTACAACCACACCAACAAGAACGCTGGGCCTGGACAGCCGCTTCGTGGACAAGCTGTGGCTGCCCGACACCTTCATCGTCAACGCCAGTCGGCCTGGTCCACGACCGCACGGTGGAGAACAAGCTGATCCGCCTGCCAGCCCGACGGGGTATCCTCTACAGCCATGCCGGTGGGGGGGGAGGGGGGGGCCGCCTGATGCCTGGGGGGGCCGGGGGGCTGGGGGGTGTGAGAGTGGGGGAGAGAGAGAGAGCAAGAAAGAGAGAGAGAGGGGGGAGAGAGAGAGAGAGGGACGGAGAGAGAAACTGAGGGGAGGGGGAGAGAAAGAGAGGGAGGGAGGGAGAGAGAAACTGAGGGTAGGGGAGAGAAAGAGCGGGGAGGGAGGAGTCACATGAGTCACATGTCACATCAACATCATACCAGTAAAGATGAGCAGTGGAATGTTTCTCCACTGGCCTCTTACAATGTACACACTAAGCAGGTCAAGAAAATAGAAACCAACAATGAAAAATAACAATAGAGAACAAGACGGCTGAGAGCAGATTCAATTGTACAGTTGAGTTAAATACATGAGTAGGCTACTTGTGGATCTTGATAGGGCCTATTCATGGGCGTAGAATTTAGTTGGGACGCTGGGACATGTCCCCACCGGGGGGGACGCTGGGGACACCCACTCCCCACCAATATCCAGCGATATCCACCCCCCCCCCTTCTCCATCAGAACCGAGAATTAACGGAGGCCCCCCCCCCCCGAGCCCGAGCCAGACGCGCGCCTCACGGGAGCGTAATTGCGCATCCTTGGCGCAATATCTGTGATGTCCGTAATTGTTAATATTCTCGTATTTATTATTATTATAATTATTTACATCAGAGGATGTCTGTAGAATTGATGTGAACGCAATCACCAATGATTTCTCACAAATTCAGCCCTTAAGAACATGGGCGCACTCCAAATAGGTCGCTACGACTGCTTTTCCGCGTTCTTAAATCCTGTTCTTAGCTAAGAACCAATCCCAGATAAGAAAACTTTCTTGAATGCCAAAATGTTCACAGGAACTTCGTAAGTGGACTTAAGAAGAAATGTCTTCTTAACTTTTTCTTAACTGCGTTCGTGAATGAGGTCCATTGATGTGATTTGACTGGACCTCATCCTAAAACATCATCCTCCCAGAGCTTAGCGCTTGAAAGCACTTGAAAAGTTCGATTTCCAAAGTGGTTGTTAAAACAACCACATTAAAAACTGTACCCATCGAATCACATCAAACCCAGTAGCTTTCAGCTTGGAGACAAACACCTTTGCCAGCACACCACCCTGGCCTTGTCAATAAAATACTTACACAATACAATACTAGTATATACACATGTCGTTAGGCGTAGGGTGGTTACGGTGTCCAATAACAGCAGTGAGCTAATAAATAACACAACACTCGCAGTTGTACATCCATGAGCATATGTGTTGGGATACAAGGAGCCCTGGGTAAACTGTATGTCATTTAATTATAGGTGCTGTAGGTTACGATTTGAAAGTATGTATGTAATAATATGCATGTATTCCCTGAACCAATCAGGGAAGAGTTGCTCCCGATTGGTCATAAATGAAAGCGGGAGCAGTCTTGAATCTAAACGGTCTCGTATACAGAGGCAGGAGCGCAGTCAACCAGAACCATATACTCTCACAGAGCTTGCACTCGGATGGCGGTGACATTTTCAAACAAATAACACTGTAATCATAGCTCTTGAATGTAAACGTATTTATACTGCACCTTTAGGCGAAATAAGGCCCACACAGTACAGTTAGCTTGACCAAACCACTCTGCCCCCCCCCCCCCAGCATCACGTCGACGGTGGCCTGTGACATGGACCTCACCAAGTACCCCATGGACGAGCAGGAGTGTATGTTGGACCTGGAGAGCTGTAAGTCCCAGCTTCCTGATATACAGTATTCTGCTGGTTAACACATTCACTGCATTCCTACCACACTAATGGCAGATGGAAGATTCCCTCTTTAATTGCTTTGGCATTTTACATTTAGGGCTTTTGTCCAAAGCGTTTAATTGGTAGGTTAACCCCTTGCTGGTAAACAGCAAGATAGTTATGATAAGACGCTGCACAATGCTATATTGTTCTCTTCCTGGCTTATCTTTAATAATGAATTGACAAATAAAGTCACGAGTAATGTAAGCCCAGAGGAGGTCTCTCTTTTTTTAAATAAACTTTATTCGCATTGATGTTTCATTGCATGAATTAATTATCGCCATGCAGTCGAAGCAATAAACAGCCGTGAACCAATTGGCGCCGCACACAATGCAGGTTCAACACCAAGACAAATGGGCTGTGCATACAAGAGTAGTACAAAAAGTAGTTAAATAAAGACTAAAAAGACTCAACATCTCGCTACAACATCGAGAATGTTTGACAAGAACGTTCGCTGTATGTTTCTCTTCCTGGCCGGGCTGTCTGTCATTCTCACACACTCATGTCTTCTGTCAGCCTATTTGTCTTCCTATTATTTATTTATTCATATTATTTATTCTTTATTTAGCTACTCGTCAGTACACACTAAACAACCCAAAGCCAGGAAGAGAGTTCGCCATGAGACGAGAACACATCCCACAATGCACCATGGCTTTTCCCGCTTTATCTTGGTGTAGCTGATGCATGCCGCACACAACGTTCCAACGGATCAATGCCGAGGGTCACATCAGAGAGAGAGAGAGAGAGAGAGAGAGAGAGAGAGAGAGAGAGAGAGAGAGAGAGAGAGAGAGAGAGCAGAGTTAAGTCTGGTTAAAAGCTTTCAGACATAAAAGACACCTCTGTGTTCTGCTCAATACCTGTTTGTCACATCTGTCCAATTAAAAGTGTTGTTTTCTGCCCTGCTGCCTATGTGTGTGTGTGTGTGTGTGTGTGTGTGTGTGTGTGTGTTTGCATGGGTGCGTGCATGTATGTGTATGTGTATGCACATGTGTATGTATGTGTGTGTGTGTGTGTGTGTGTGTGTGTGTGTGTGTCTCCAGATGGCTACTCCTCAGAGGACATCGTCTACCACTGGTCCGAGAGCCAGAAACACATCCACGGCCTGGACAAGCTGGAGCTGTCCCAGTTCACCATCACGGACTACCGCTTTGTCACCGAAATGCTCAACTTCAAATCCGGTGAGCTCCAGGCCCCCCAATGTTGTGTTCTTAACACAAAATGTACCGTTGAAAATAAGTTCCTCCACGTCAATTTGTGTTTTCTACTTCTTTTTGTCTTTTTTTTTGGGGGGGGGGGGGGGTGGTGGGGTGTTCTGAGCGTGACTTTTGAATGACTGCTGATTCCTTTTGAAGTGCCATCTTTATTTCTTCTTGGTCTCTTCCCTTGGTTTATATATCGTGTGCATATAGTGCATCATGTATGTGGGGCTGACTGCAGGGGGTGGGCAGCACGGAGATAAGGCGGTCTGAAGGGACATATTCTGCTCCATTTATTACATGTGGGTTGTGTGTGTGTGTGTGTGTGTGTGTGTGTGTGTGTGTGTGTGTGTGTGTGTGTGTGTGTGTGTGTGTGTGTGTGTGTTCTGTCTCCTGGCCACTGGGGGCACAAGCGAGCCACTTGAATGAGTTGAGTTGGCGTTAGATTCTTTTTGCTAAAGAGCAGAGGTGGGACCAAGTCATTTTTTTGCAAGTCACAAGTAAGTCTCAAGTCTTTGCACTCAAGTCCCAAGTCAAGTCCCAAGTCAAGACAGGCAAGTCCCGAGTCAAGTCCCAAGTCAAGACTGACAAGTCCCAAGTCAAGTCCCAAGTCCTAAACTTTGAGTTTCGAGGCCTAAACAAGTCATAATGCGCTCTTCACCAAATGTAATGCCATTTTAAGGGAGTCGTTTCTTGCCCTTAGGGGGGCGGGGCTAGGGCTAGGGGGGTGTCATAAATCACTTTTGACCCATAATAATCTGGCCTGTAAAGCCCTTTGAGACTGTCTTGTGATTAAGGGCTATACAAATACAATTTAAAATGTTTTATTGAACATCTGCATGAAAGCAGCAGAAGTTAAGAGGTAAAAGATACAAGGTAAGACAACTATTAGAGAATTGTGCAATGAGCGTGAACCATCCCTTTAAAACAAGTGCGACTGAACTTAATAAAAAAAACAAGTAATCCAAACAAAGAAGCAGCATTTTATCTTATTTTACAATTAAATGTATTCAAAAGGTATCAATGAAACCCCTCCCCCCTCATACCACACTAACCAATTCCTCTATTTTCTCTGTCCCTCTCTCTCTACTGATATATTCTAGACACCTAAAAATATCCTGCCGTAAAGTTACAATCATTTATTATAAAGTACATCAAAACAATTGCTACTGACCTTCAAGTAGGCCTACAATTTGAACACTGGCCTGAATGTCTGAGAAAAACCATGCAGATCCCAGAGATGGGAGACAAAACGTGATTCATGGAGACTACGTGTGTGTGTGTGTGTGTGCGTGTGTGTGTGTGTGTGTGTGTGTGAGAGAGAGAACGTGAAATGCATAAACAGTTTCATTTACCCACAGGGTTGTGCTTTTTCTGTTATCTCAGGGCCCTATGATGCATTGCATTTGCAAAAGACCAAATTGGTCAAAAGTCTGTCAGTCATGTGTCAGTGTCGAGTGCGAAGTCGATCGGAGGAGTGGTTCTCGAGAAAATCGTCCCGGTCCGAACGGGCACATCCCAACGGGCACTGCACTAGCATTATTAATTTCATAATCAACTTGTTGGCAAAACAATCTAATTTGTCAACAATCTAACGTTAATATTAGCCTCGACTTACCGTTCTATGTGCAGCTTCAAATGTCGAACAAAGTTGGAAGTTGTTGCGTCTCCGTCTGATTGTCGACCCGCACGTTTTGCATCCTGCAATTCGTTTTTTGTTGACCACCGCGTAGTTTTTATACGCAAAAGAAATAATCTTTGGTATCATTTTTCCAATATTGCTCCGTCGTTCTGAATCATAACGTTAGTTCTTCATGGTTCTCTCGCGCAACTTGATTGGATGCTGTCTGTCGGATTGGTTTAAGGTGGATCTGGGAAATGAAGTGTCGATTCGCTGGAAATGTAGTTCATTCAGGAAATGAAGGGAAATGAATTGATTCGCGGCACACTTTTTAAATAACATAATTTTTTATCTTTGGGCTCGAGGGAAGTCAAACGGCTCAAGTCCAAGTAAAGTCACGAGTCATTGGTATTAAAGTCAAAGTCGAGTTGCAAGTCTTTTTTGATTTTGTCAAGTCGAGTCTAAAGTCATCAAATTTGTGACTCGAGTCTGACTCGAGTCCAAGTCATGTGACTCGAGTCCACACCTCTGCTAAAGAGGTTTTGTTTTATCTGTGCAATTTTTTGACAACTAGCTCACTACATATTGACATGTTGTACGAACAAAACAAATCATCTTGCTGTTTGTTTGATTGTGGTTTTTATCTCTACTTCTGGGTAAACCAAGTTAATTGGCTCGTTGAGTTTTCAAACAACTGAAATGTTTCATGGGCGACGATGTTTTATCTCCATGTTTGTGATATCTTTCTGTGTGGATTATCGTTGTTTCATAGCGGGGATATTTCCGCGACTCAGCCTTCGCTTTGAGCTCAGACGTAACCGAGGCGTCTACATCATCCAGTCGTACATGCCGTCTATCCTACTGGTGGCCATGTCTTGGGTCTCCTTCTGGATTAGCCAATCAGCTGTCCCCGCGAGGGTATCGCTAGGTTGGTGTTAGCTGTGTTTTTTTGTCCCATCGTTGGAGTCTGATGTCGCAGTGAGTGTTCTTAATAGGCGTGTTCCGATATAGGGTACTTTTCCCTTTTTTGGTGAGAGGCTTTTTTGTTTTTTGGCTACGCCCAAGCATTAGCTCCCCTTGGCGTCCCGTACCCACCGCAGGGACCTTCGAGAGGCTTACCCACGGAGTTCAAATGTGACGTAATTAGTTCCGCGACACGTTTTGTCTTACGCAATCATTTTAGCGCCGGTTTTGACCGTGACGTCAGTGACGCGACGCTTAAAACTGACAGACGCGGTCTTCCTTACACTTGTATCCATCGTCTTACGTCTTACAACTTAACTTTACTGTACTTTGCTTTATCGTTCTAGATCGATCTGCTTGTCTACGTTCTGTGGTCTCACAGAGTGAGACCACAGAGTGAGACCTCATACTCTCACAGAGTATGAGGTGGACTACCCACCTCATACTCCGCCTCAACCGTATCCAATCAGCGTCGACTAGCTACGAGCGGCCCAGAAAAGTACTAGCCCTGCTTCAGGGACTAACTGAGAAGCTCAAAAGGCCTCTCACTGGTGAAGTTGGGCGGATCCTGGGCGGAGCCTCTCTCCAAACCACACCCATAGCAGCTCACTAGAGGGAAAAGTACCCTATATCGGAACGCGCCTAATGAGATAACGCTAATGCTAGCTATCCTGGGAACAGTTAGCATTAACACAATTAGCATTAGCCTAATTATTATCTCATTAGCGTGGGCCTAATTAACATCAACATTAGCATTTGCCCAATTAGCACTAGCATAATTAGCATTTGGCTACTTAGCAGTAGCATAACAGGCACGAGCGCATTAGCACTATAGCTAACGCATGCTCCTCTCCGTCCTGCAGGGATCACCACCGTGCTCACCATGACAACGCTGATGGTGAGCGCCCGCTCCTCGCTGCCGCGCGCGTCGGCCATCAAGGCGCTGGACGTCTACTTCTGGATCTGCTACGTGTTCGTGTTCGCCGCGCTCATCGAGTACGCCTTCGCGCACTACAACGCCGACTACCGACTCAAGGAGAAGGCCAAGGTCAAGGCAAACAAGCTGGGCAACGAGGTATGGAGGAAAACAAACGACAACAAACAAACCAACGCCAAAATCACTTGCATAAGCATTTTCATCTCACTGCACATCCTCTATGTGTACTGTATGTGACAATTAAATCTTGAATCTTGAGTCCATGCATCTTGTGCTGCTCACTACTGGCCCAGTACATTTGTGTTTGTTTTGTATGACTCAAGTTTCCAGCAATCTACCCTACCAGTAACCTATACCTGGCCCAGTCTATACACAGCGTATAGTTGTACTCAAGTTGTATTCAATATACCATTGAATTCACCATCTATTGCACCGTCCTGGCCTGGAAGGAGGGATCACTCTACTCTGTTCATTCTCAAAGTTTTGTAAGGGGACAAGGTTGTTGTTTAATGTCAGCAACTGTGATTAAGAGATGGACACAGTACACAAATAGACTAGACTTGACCCTCTCTGTCTCTGTCTCTCCCCCTCCCTCCCTCCCTCCCTCCCTCCCTCCAGTCCATCGTGAAGAACGGCAAGCAGGCCATGGTTCTCTTCTCCCTGTCCGTCACCGGCATGAACCAGGGGGTCATGATCTCCAACCGCCACGGTCGCGGGCAGCGCCCGGGCACAGACACCCCTGTGGAAGTGGGAGGTGGCGGCGGGGGAGGAGGCGGCGAGGAGGCGGAGCCCCAGAGGAGGAGGCGGTCCCGGCAGACGGAGGAGAGCGAGGAGGACAACGGGAAGTGCTGCGGCAAGTGCATCTGCAAGCCCATCGACGCCGACACCATCGACATCTACGCCCGCGCCGTCTTCCCCTTCACCTTCGCCGTGGTCAACGTGATCTACTGGGTGGCCTACACCATGTGAGGAGCCGGAGAGAGAGAGAGAGAGAGAGAGAGAGGTTCTCCGCGGCAGTCTCTCTGTCAGCGGCCGCAAACACACACAGAGGAAGGGAAGGAGGGAGGGAGGGGGAGAGAGGGATATGTTGGGGGAGGGAGGTGGGGGTGATGCTGCACCGAGCGCAAGGCTCCCGAGGCACGAGGGGTGCAGGCCTCGGGATGGAGCGGACCAAAACACGTCTTGTTCCAACCTCCTGATTCTGCTATTTGACCCACTATGGCTCCGAACTTGTTGAACTTGTACCGTCTAGACTTCTGCGCCTGTAAGTCATCGTTGTGTTTCTTAGCGACAGCGCGGTTAGCACGGCAACCGCGGCTCACTAACCTGAACCCTAACTGCGACCACTGAGTGCCACCCGAAGGGGGGGGGGGGGGGGGGGGCATACAGTTACATCACAACACGACTAACCCAACACAGACACTGGAAGAGACTCTGCTTACATAAGCTCCTCATATATATACACACACATATGCAAGACAAAGTGTGTGTGGGTGGGTGTGTGTGTGATATACGCACACCAACCAAGTCGCAAGTCGCACACCTTTTCCATAAAGTCGTTAGCTTGATTAGATAGACACCATTTTGGCTCCACTTACGTTCAACAATGGCTGTCAGAACCGTCATGGCCGCCAGCCCCATTCTCACTTTTCCCTGGGCCTCATGCACACTGCCCTCTTCCCCTTCCTTAATAAAAGATGGCGCAATGAGGTCACAACTCTGCATGCCTGTGCCCCCGCCACCCCCACCCCCTCTCTATCATTCTTTATTCCATCACATTTTTACAGTTCTTTTGTTCTTCATTTTGGATGCAGAACGGTGTCTTCCCTTGGCCAGTTCTGCCTGTTAGCTGACCATTAAAAGACTTCTACTACTCTCCTGTGAGTGTGTGTGTGTCTTTCTGGATTCTGAGATGTACGTTTACATTTAGTCATTTAGAAAGAGGGGTTTTATACAAAGTGACTTCCAAATGAGGCTTCTAAAATCAATATTGGAACAACTACGAATGTAAGTGCTGTACAAAACCCAAAAGCTAATACGTGATGCCTGCGGGATAGCTACAGGATTCTGAAACACTATTAGACAGATAGATAGATAGATAGATAGATAGATAGAGGAGGCTACTTAATTTATCCCTCAAGAGAAATATAAGAAGACTAAAATGAGGCATTACACAATATGTAAAAGTTTGAGGTTTTTCAATGAAAGGACAGCTCATGTAAGAATCATCGGATACCAATAACTGCAGTAAGTAAAATCCGTTGAACGTGAACGTGGAAAAACTTTTTCCATTACTTGGTTCTAACAAGAAGTCATTCATAACAATTTCTCTTTTCATTTTTACACAGCAGTAGCTGCAGACATCCAAATCCCCTGTGGCTTAGGTGCTCCGAGTCCCACACAAAAGGTACTGGGTTTGATTCCCTCTATCTGCAGCATAAGGGCAGGCCTGCTTGAACAAGATGCCCCAACGCCTACTTTAACACTCCTGACAGGCTATGTCACTTGGGAAAAGTTTAGATAAATACCATGGACATTTTTCCCTCTAAGACAGTGGTTTGCTGTAGCCATCCATACACAGACTAAATATATACTAAAGCCTAAAGCACACAAAGCATGCATTTTGCTTTATATTTGTAGCAAGACTCCAAAATAATAAATAGTCCTATTGTTTTTAACAGAGCGCCACCCTAGCCTGTATTTCTTCCCTAGGACTCGTCTATTTCGGACGCGAAAACAAAAGCATTATTTTTCATTGGCCTCGACACTGCAGTGTGCTTTGCGCTTAACGCAGCATTTCTACAGGTCGGGACCCAAGACGGGTTGCGATCCAGTTCTAGGTGGGTTGGTGCCCTTGGTGCCGCCCAGAACACTCCCCGGAACACTCTCTTTCGTCAGGTAGCTCGTGATCTTTTCGTCGTCTGACTTTCTCTGGTCGTGGTCGGGTGCCACGGCGCACAGAGACGCAAAAACTGACTTCTGGGTCCCGAGATGAAAAGAAGTTTCAGTTTTAAATGATCTGGTTCAGTTGTAACAGAGGCTGACTTCTTCATTGTTCAACATTAGCATAGCATTGCCACAACCTCACTCCTCATTTCATTTCAACTACTAGGCCTGCTGTTCACGCCCACAACCAGGTTGTGATTTCTAATAAAAATGCATTTCTTCTTTGTTTTACTGCCTGCTGATGAAGGTCTATTAAAAGGTGATCATCTGTGAATCACGTGGACATGTGTTCATTGTGTTTAATCAGATGACATTACATACGCCAGGAATATTGCATCAAATGTTGACAAGTTTGAACTTAAGCGTATTTAAGATAGCATTGTTAATTAATCTACTTTGTGACTTAGAAAGTATACATATTACATCATAGTCATGGTATCCTTTTTGTCCTTACAGCAACAATGAATAATACATGCAGTGAGCATTTCATTAATTAATGGTGACTCATTTGTCAGTACGTCACTTCATTCACACTCAGATTTTTGTCCTCACTGTAGATATTTTTGAAGTAGATGTGTTATAGATATCAGATCAGGTGATATCTATATTTTATCATGTGTTTGAGACTTTTCTCTGTTTAGAAGCGTCAGATATCCGCAATTCTCACTTTTGAAGTTATATTCGACTTTCCTTCACCACCTGTCTCCATTTATGAAGTAATTTAGTTAGTTCACTTTTTAAGGATGTGGTCCAATTTCCAGTATATTCCTCAGGCAATCATGAAATATAAAAGACTCATTTTTCAATGTGGATAATTTAAGGGATTTAAAGAATTTAGTTCTCACATTTCCCAGAATAAGATTGAGTAAAAAACAAAGAATAGATTAATTATTTTGGAACACCTTCATTAGGCGATGTATCCAGTGTTTTGTTGAGCCAAATATTTTCCCAAATCCTCCATCTACAGTTGATATGTCAGCAGCAAACATAAACGACACGCAAGCTCCTAAATTAGAGAATAATGAAACACAGGCTGGTCTATGCTTACCAAGAGGAATCATTAAAGGCAAACTTTTCTTATATATCCTGAATAAAAGACTGAACTTCCTCAGTCGAGTTGGTTGTTGAACAAATTGTGGTTCCGCAAACATCAATGGTTTCCTAACCAACATTTAGGGGGGAAAATTGGACTTTTGACATGACAGGCCAGGGACATAAATCAATGTCTATTCTATCCAATACATACACACATATAACTCACATACATTTGGCACATATACTGTAATATACCTACATATATACACATATTCATCGAATGTGCACATATAATACAATCCAATGCCGTACTGTTCTTCAGTGAGTTACTTTAATGAATTCCATAATTTAACAGTTCTAAAATTAAAGTCTGTCTTCCCATTTCAGTTTATATTTTTGGGAGTACATGTTTTTTTGCTCTTATTCTTATGTTAACTTGGTGTTTATAACAGACCAATAACAGTTTGTCCTTAATACTAACTGGCTTTTGACATTTTAACATTTTTGATCATTGGTCCAACTTCATTGCAAATGTTTCACGGTAATATATTATGTTTCATTTGCCTGTCCATAGCGTGCCCATTCTCAACGGGCCGACCGTGTGGCCTCTGGTATTTCTGCTGCTTGCAGCGGTCTTCAGAACCGCACCGAAACAACTTCACACTGAACACTGTACTTCCTTAGGTCCTCAGGCGGCAATACACCAGCCAGTACAGTGCCCGTTCCGTGCCTGTTCAGAACGAGTGGATAGCTTGCCTTGCAGCTTTCTGGAGAATTGCTCATCCAAACAACTTCACACTGGACACTGCAGTTCATTCGGGCCTTAGCAATAAACCTGCCAAGTGTGAAGATGATCGGATGAACGGTTGTCAAGAAAATCGAATACACACACACATAAACACACACACAAGCACACGCACACACACACACACACACACACACACACACACACACACGCACACGCACACACACACAGGCACACACATACACAGACTCCTTCCATTATAGTAAGTTAGAGAAAGTGTGGACGGTCTGCTAAACTTCCTGCTGACCACTCTCAGCTGCTTCCTGTTTGTGCCCCACGGTGTGGTGACCGCGTGGTGATGGTGGTCTTCAATGGAGATTTGTCGTAACAGAGAGCACGGTTTTACCAACAGCACGTTTTAATTTTCACTTTTACTTTTTCGGAATTATTTAACGACCACGACACAAACCTTTCTTCAATAAAAAAAGGTTGAACACAACATGGGGCTCCTGACTCACAATAAAGTCTGAGGCATCTCCTCTCCGTTCCCAGCTAATAAAGCAAAAAAAAAAAAAACCAGGGCAAGCCGGAGTCATAGACCCATTAAGCCACACTGATCAATTTTCCTTCATTACCTCAGTTAGCATGCGAGGCAGTTCCCTCTCCGTGGTCGTGTGCTAATAAAGAAAGAGACACACCGCCGGTGTCTTGGGACAGCAGAATTCCCTTCAGCAACACAAGCACTAAAACAGCAGGAAGGCCACTAAACACCGCCTCTGTGTAATTGCTTCTCTCTAATTGGCTTACATTAGTGGCAATTATTATTTACGGCAAGTGATATTGCTTGCCTTTACTTTGAGCCTCGATCATAAAACAAATCTATTTCTATGGCCCGTTTCACCAGAGATGGTGGTGTTTCTGCGGTGGGCGTTGACTCAGTCTATATTTTCGCTTTTCTTGGGGGGGGGGGGGGGGAAATAGGCCCGACTTTTTCTTTGACTGCACATAACGTTATTATTTACATTATCCCAGTAGAACAGAATAATATCAGAAAATTGGATCACTTTACTATATGGCCGTCTTTAAGGCAGAAATAATATGTTTTTCTCTGCCAGAGGGAAACCAATTTCTTTCTCTGAAATGCAACTGTTTAGTTTTTTTCTGAGGGCTTAAGTTTTAAATTTCACACCCTATTACATCTCACTCACTCACTGCCTCCCCACAGCCACTCACTCACTGCCTCCCCACAGCCACTCACTCTCTGGCTTACTGGCTCACTGCGCTCTCTCATTCACTCCCTCACAGACTCATTCATTCACTCATTTCTCTCTCATTCACTCCCTCACAGACAAATTTATTAATTCACTCACTTCTCTCTCATTCACTCCTTCACTGACTCATTCATTCATTCACTGCTCCCCCATTCACTCCCTCACTGACTCATTCATTCTCTCACTCACTCACTGCTCTCTCATTCACTCCCTCACAGACAAATGTTTAATTCATTCACACTGCTCCCCCATTCACTCCCTCACTGACTCATTCATTCTCTCACTCACTCACTGCTCTCTCATTCACTCCCTCACAGACAAATGTATTAATTCACTCACTTCTCTCTCATTCACTCCCTCACTGACTCATTCTCTCACTCACTCACTGCTCTCTCATTCACTCCCTCACAGACTCATTCATTCATTCACTGCGCTCTAATTCACTCCCTCACTGACTCATTCACTCCCTCACTGCTCTCTCATTCACCCCCTCACAGACTCATTCATTCATTCACTGCTGTCTCATTCACTCCCTCACAGACTCATTAATTCACTCACTCACTCACTGTTCTCTCATTCACTCCCTCACAGACTCATTCATTCACCGCTCCCTCATTCACTCTCTCACTGACTCATTCTTTAATTCATTGCTCTCTCATTCACTCCCTCACTGACTCATTCATTCACTCATTCACTGCTCTCTCGTTCACTCCCTCACAGACTCATTCATTCACACACTCACTCATTGCTCTCTCATTCACTTCCTCACTGACACATGCATTCACTCACTGCTCTCGTCATTCACTCCCTCACAAACTCGCTCACTCACTCACTGTCTTCTCAGTCGCCTCCTCACTCTCTCACTGATCTCACTCACTCCTTAACTCACTTGCTCACTCACACATTCATTCATTCACTCATTCACTCCCGCCCTCAGTTGCTTATTCATTCGTCATTCGCTTCCTCCTTCGCCCGACCGACTAATCCTCCGTGGCCCTCGCTGGATAAACAGAAGGCGAGGTCACCGTTGATGAGACACACTTTAGAGGGTGAGCTCATCCGCACAACATGGGGCCGTCTTCCTCACTCTCACACCCATGCAGCGAGCGTTTCCCCAACTCAGCCATACAGTAGCAACCTCTCTCTCTCTCTCTCTCTCTCTCTCTCTCTCTCTCTCTCTCTCTCTCTCTCTCTCTCTCTCTCTTCTCTCACTCTCTCTCTCTTCTCTCGCCCATGTTTTTTTTTGCATCTGTTCTCTTCTCTCCTCTCTCTCTCTCTCCTCCTCTGTCTCTCTCTCGTTCCCTCTCCTCCCTCCACGTGTCTCCGGGACTTTGAAGTTCTCCCCTCATGGAGAAGGCTTTGCACTGTCAAGTGGGATTTGCATAGATGATGAGAATAATTGGCTGTCTGAAATAGGATGCTTCTTTTTTTTGTGGGGGGGGGGGGGCACGGGACGGTGGTGGTGTTGCGGGTGGTGTTGGCGGTGGTGGTGTTGAGGGTGGTGGTGTGGGGGGGGCGGGGGGGGGGGGGAGTGGATAGGGTCGGAGCTTTCTTTCTTCTTTGCCGACTCTGCCAACAACAAAAAAAAAGGAGGGAAAAAAAGCGGTGAATATGTGTAACTAAAAATATCCAACAAGCCAGCCTTCATTTCCTACTTCCCCTCCCCACCGCCTGTCTGCTCCTTGTCGGTCCCCCCTCCCCCCGCCTCCCTCCACCCTCCCCCTCCTCACCCACACGGAGTTCCTCTTCATCTGCACCATCATCCAATCTGTCTGGTTCAGGTCGACACCTGCTAACCAGAACAACTCCGTCACCATTGGACCCCTGGAACCAGGACCCCTGGACCCATGACCTCTGGACCACATGGACCCATGGACCCGATTGGACCCATGGACCCCTGGAACCCATGGACCTCTGGACCCATGGACCCCTGGACCCATGGACCCATGGACCCATGAACCATGAACCCATGAACCCATGGACCCATGTAAACCCGACTGGCCCTGTATCCGGAGCGGTAGATAGACGTGGGGGTGGGGAGGTAGTGGGAGCTGCAGAAGGGGAGGAGAGTAGTGTAGGTAGCAGGCGGAGGGAGGGGAGAGAAGGGCAGGATGGAGAGTAGGACGGGGCAGGAAGGTGGAGAGAGGCTGGGGAGGTGGCGGGAGGCGGAGGAGAGGTAGGTTATGGAGGTAGGGTAGATAGTTTAGGTTGGTGCGTTAGGGTGGAGAAGGAATGGCAGCGGTTGGTTGAGATGCAAGATAAGATAAATATATAAGCACAAATGTAACATGACCACTCTAATGCCCCAGCCAGCACGTTCCTGTAGGTATGTTCCCTTTGAGGCCACTATAGGTCTTCATCACCATTTCACTTTGGATGATTCAAGACTCACACTTGTATTTTCTGTCTGGCGGTGCTGGGGGCATTTCATCTTGAAAACGAGGCTTTTGTGGAACATTACCAAATGGGACTAGAATGCAGTATAGTATAGTAGAAGGAGTCTGGCGCCACGGCCGTCCATGACGCACAGCTCTGTCTCATTGTTCCACACCGAGCCAAGTGGAGCCGTCGTATATTCATCATTCTCATGTGTTATTACTCATTTGTAA
>PIJE02000268.1:463165-474194 GCA_002895965.2 Coryphaenoides rupestris
CGCAAGAAATCAATATTTGTAATAATTGTAGACTCTTTATTCGGGGGCCATAGGGGGGTCCAAGCTCAGTGTTACAGGGAGGGGTACTGGCCCTTGTCTTGGTATGAGGTCGGGCGTCGCCCCCCCCCCCCCCCCCTCCATGAAATCGATTGCTTGAGAATTGATTGCGAGAAGTAATCTTTGATCCATACTGAAGTAACTGTAGCTGATCAATGCATACTATCTGTTGTACATTGAGTCTGTTTCAGATGTGTCTTGTGCTTGGGTTTGCCATGAGTGGTGATTTGAGCGTATTGGTCAACACTTGACCTGTGTCCGTCTTTGGATCGTTCCAGTCCGTTGGGATGTGTTGGACAGTTGGAAGATATACATACAAATAGTCATATGACTAAGTAACGTCACATGTAGCCAGCTTGAGTTTGCCATGTTACGAGGGTATTTGTTTTGTGTTGTTAATTGATTTCCAATAATAAACATACAGCCATCAGCATAAAGCAAGCATATTTTGTGCATTCCCATTTTTATAAGATTATGGGTTAGGGCTAACTCATTGTCTTCAAGCCTCGACATGGAAGCTTGAAACGGAGGTTATGAAATCACACCCGACATTCTGCACTCGGAGTTGATGCGCTTTTTAATTGATCAGAGTTTATATATTTATTTATATAATGGAATGCGGCATACGGGCGTCTCGGTACCGTATGTTATCATGTCTGACAAAAGAGGATCCGTGGGCGTGACTCTCTCTCACTCTCTCTCTCCTCTCTCTCTCCTCTCTCACTCTCTCTCTCTCCTCCTCTTTCTCTCTTCTCTCTCTCTCTCTCTTCTCTCTCTCTCTACTCTCCTCTCTCACTCTCTCGCACTCTCTCATCCTCGCTCTCAATTTACAGAGATTTTATCCGGATTTGTGTTCCTTTTTTTATGATGAAAGTGTGACAGCAGCTCAGTGTTGTAACACGAGAACATGGGGGGATGTGGAGTTGTGTTGTTGTTGTTGCTCAACACCAGATGGATGGCATCCACACAGAGGGCAGCAGGCATGGTGACCGCAGAACATATAGCATCGGTCGGGTTATCTTATACATCACACACACACACACGCACACACGCACACACACACACACACACACACACACACACACACACACACACACACACACACACACACACACACACACCGACAGACACACACACACACACACACACACACACACACACACACACAGCACACACACACACACACACACACACACACAGACACACACACACACACACAGACATACACACACACACAAATGCACGCCACATGCACAGACACACACAACACACACACATGCACACACACACACGACACACACACACACACACACACACACACACACACACACACACACACACACACACACACACACACACACACACACACACACACACACACCCACACGACAGACACACACATGCACACACACACCACGACAGACACCACGTGCACAGGCACGCACCCCACCACCACCATACACACAACACAACAAATGCACGCCGACATGCCAGACCACACAGACACACACACACATGCACCACCACCAACACGACAGACACACGTGCACTCACAGGACAACACGTGCACGAGGCATGCCACACACCACAGACATGCACACACACACACACGACAGACCATCACACCACACACACAAGTTGATAAGGCAGGATAGTTTAGTTGGTTAGGTCTGTGTGTGTGCATCCGTGCGTGTGTGTGTGTCTGCGTGTGTGTGTGTTGTGTGTGTGCATGTGAGGGTGTGTATGCGTGCGTGTGCGTGTGCTCACTGCACGAGAGGAGGGGCTCTGGAAGAGGATGAAGGCTCCGTGGATGAATCAAAGTGTGTTGCTGTCCTCAGAGCATCTCCTTCTCCTCTCCTCCTCCTCCTCCTCCCACGGCACCGAGCGCCACGCTGGCGGCAGCACCGGCGGTTCCGATCCAACAGGGCGGCACTGGTGGAACTGGCGGCTCATTGAAAAATCCATCGAGATTTCATTAGTTCTCCTGGTGCCAGGTAATTCTCCCACACACCAATCCCAGGCAAACAGGAAAATAATCTCGCCGTGACTGGGCACACGGGAACAACTTAACTATACCCTGTTTGTGTGCGCGTGTGTGCGTGCGTGTGTGTGTCTGTTTGAGCATGGTGTGTGCATGTGTGCATGTGTGTGTGCCTGTACAGGTGTGTCTGTGCCTGTGCACGTGTGTCTGTCGTGTGTGTGTGTGTGGGCGTGTGTGTGTCTGTTTGTGCATGTGTGTGTGGGCGTGTGTGTGTATTTGTGCATGCGTGCTTACATGTGCGTTTGTGTGTGTGTGTGTGTGTGCGTGCATGCATGTGCGTGTGCGCGTGTGTGTGCGTGTGTGTGTGTGCATGTGTGTGTGCGTGTGTATTTGCGCATGCATGCTTACATGTGCGTTTGTGTATGTGTGTGTGTGCGTGCATGTGTGTGTGGTGTGCGTGTGTGCATGGTTGTGTGCGTGCGTATGTGCGTCACTTGGGGAGGAGAGGAACCCCTGCATTTGCACGGTTGCACATTCCCTCGCAAAGGAGCATTAAGGAGGGGAGGCAAGGGGAGGGGGGAAGGGGAGGAGGGATAGGGGAGTGTGGGGGGGGGGGGGCGGTAGGATGAAAAGACCTACTTGACTGCAAATAGTGGCTCCTCCTCCGATTAGCTGCATGCCTTAACAAGATTGTGTGGGCCACGCTGGAGAAGCAGGCGTCAGCTGCTCCCGGCTCATTAAACCCAGGGCCTGCCCTACATAGGTGGAGGGAAGGAGGGAGAGAGAGGGAGGGAGGGGAGGGGAGGGAGGGAGGGGAGGGGGAGGGAGGCGAGGCCCACGCGCATGGATGGGAAATAAACCCCCCCCCTCGACTGTAAATGATCTCCTCTCTCTCTAACGCAGCGAAACGGGGGAGGGAGGAGAGGGGGGAGGGATGGAGGGATGGAGGGAGGGAGAGAGGGAAGATAAACTGCATACTGTGTATAGAGAAATGGATAAAGAGCGAGAGAGAATGGAAGAGAAAGAGAAATAGCAGAGGAGATAGAAAGAGAGAGAGGGATATGGGATATAGACAGTATATAGTATATAAAGAGAGATGGTGAATAGAGAGGAGGTTCAGGAGTGTGAGAGAGGTTGTGTGGAGCAGGTGTGGTTCTTGGGCGGTGAAGAAGTTCTCATTGAAATGCTCTCACCTGCCATCACAGCTCAGTAAAGCTAAACCAGGTGACAGCCGTGGCAGAGAGAGAGAGAGAGAGAGAGACAGAGATAAATAATAACAAGGAGAGAGTGAGGGAGAGAGACACACACACACATACAGAGAGAGAGAGAGAGAGAGAGAGAGAGAGAGAGAGAGAGAGAGAGAGAGAGAGAGAGAGAGAGAGAGAGAGAGAGAGAGAGAGAGAGAGAGAGAGAGAGAGAGAATAACGCAAAAAGGAAAAGAAGAGTTCGAAAAGAAGTCGAAGAGGAAGAAGAAAAAAAAAATGGCGGCCAACTTCAAGTGAACCGCGGCACTTGTGACTGTTGGCGGGGGATTCTGCCTCCTCGCTCTCTCATCCGACGCCGTCGTCTGTGAAATAATGAGCCTCACTCCGACGGCTCGCTGGAAGACGGTATGTTGTCCTGTTCTCAAAAGCGACGGGATTCAAAGAATTAATGGTGTGATGTAACACCCTCCCCGCCCCCCCCCACCCCCCACCCATCTCCCCCTCCCCTCTTCCCCCACCACCCCCACCGCTGAACGTTCGCGTTCAAGGAGGAGAGAGACCTGAGAATGAAACCCGGGGAACAAAAGTGGGGGAATAAACGCGCCATTAAACGTTTCGCTTAGGTCCGACATTTTCCTTTTCCTGTCAGGAGGCGAGCGCCCATACGTACCCACAGTGTGTCCTAACAGTCCCTGCAGCCACACACACATGGCCTGAGTTATTCCTGTCTCGTCTTAATTTGACTGGAATAGAGAGAGAGAGAGAAAGAGCGAGAGAGAGAGAGAGAGAGAGAGAGAGAAAGAAGAAAAAATAAATCGCAGTGAGTCTGATCCTCCAGGCAGAATTAGATGACGTCGCTCTGCTATATTTTTGGGTGTGTGTGCGTGTGTGCGTGTGTGTGTGTGTGTGTGTGTGTGTGTGTGTGTGTGTGTGTGTACGTGCGCGCGGGGGTCTGCTGTGATATTCACACAATAAAAGCCGATCTTTGACTTTGACTAACGGGGGCGAGCGAGGGATGTATGTGTGTGTGTGTGTGTGTGTGTGTGTGTGTGTGTGTGTGTGCCATGTATTTCACCTATAGCAACGTATTTCAAGATAACACACAGAGTCAGTGTCAGTGTTAGCAGCTATAGCGCCACCATTAGCATCCATACACACCGCTGTGTGCTCCCGGGGCACTCACACACACACAGAGCTCTCCAACTCTGCTGAAAGATGCTCTCAGGCATCTTAGTGGGCACACTTTTAATTTGGTAAAACATGTGGAAAAGCCCTCATGCATTATTTTATGCACTCTCTCTCTGCCGCCGTTGCTATAAAAGGCCAGAGATGCATCTGTTCATTACCGGCTTTCACGGGGGCAGATGGGGACGTAATGAAACCGCTCATTTTATGACCGCACTTCAGAACCACTTTAGAGGAACCGTGAACAAAGACGGATGAGTTGAACACATATGTAGATCACTGTCTGTCTGTCTGTCAGACGGCCCGTTCTATCTGCCTGGCCTGCCGGATAGTCTGTAGTTTTATTTGTGTTTGTTTGTCTCTCTTTCTTCTGTCTGTCTGTCTGTCTGTCCGTTTGTCTCTCTGTCGGTGGGACAGTCTGTCTCTGTGTTTGTCCATCTATCCATCTATCTAGGAGAGAATTAACTGTCATGGAATTTTGTATTAGTTGACACAAACCTCCACACATCCACCACAAAATATGAATTAAGTCAAAGGCACCCTTTTCAATCTTCATTTATAAATGTGTCACATGCTTTTGCATCATTTCACATATTTTAATGAGCTGAAAAGGCCTTATTAACCTAGTGGCCATCTTGGCTGTAAACTCCCCATTCAGGTGGTTGAACTGAATGCTGAGTTCCACATCCAGCTGCACTCCCCCCCCCCCCAGCTAGTGTTTGGAAACAAGATGGCTGCTGGGGGAATGAGGCTTGCTGCGTGAAGGCCTTGCTAGGTGGAGGAGGGGACTACCTCCTGACTGCTAACACTAAATACTGTCGGGCGTTTTGCACGGAAGAATTTCACTCACTGCTTATACTTACAAACACTTGAAACTTGAAACTTGAAAGAATGACCTCATTAATATGTCATGTGTATGTGAGGTCACACACACACACACAAACACATTATACATTCCCACGTCACCCCATGGATATGACCACAGGTCGGAGGTCAGGGGTGGGAAATGATGGCCATTACCACCCGAATAACAGCCAGACTAGACAGCTAGGTCAGCTTTACACAGGTCTAATGGCTAAGTGACTGGTTTAATGGCTAAGTGACTGGTCTAATGGCTAAGTGACTGGTTTAATGGCTAAGTGACTGTTTAATGGCTAAGTGACTGGTTTAATGGCTAAGTGACTGGTTTAATGGCTAAGTGACTGGTTATTCTAAGAACTGGTTAATGGCTAAGTGACTGGCGTTGTATCAATCTTTGTATGGACGGCTTCAAGCTGTTATGAAGAAGATTAAAAACTAGCTAATGGAGTAAGAGAGATGTCTTCAGGCGGGGGGTGGGCGATAATATCACCAAAAACAAAAATTAAACTGTCGTGACGATGAGGATTTTCTGCGCCGTTTTGTATTCCCAAAAGTCGTTACGGCGACAGTGGGTTTCTTAATTCAGGCTAATGCGTTAGCATATGCCTTAGCCTCCCGCGAAGCAGCAGCAGCCTGCAGGGAGGGAGACAAGTACGCTAGCTCTGACACATCTGCTGCATAACATCTGGGAGAGAAAAAACACATCCCAAGAGTCATCATACCCCGGCTAGGAATATCTTTTAATAATAATAAATCCAATTTAGTTTTGTACTTGTATCTAACTTATAGTGTATTCAGATTCCTGCCAGTATAAGCAGCAGGCTAGCATGTGAACATGGTGCATATAAGAACACAATACCCAAACCCTTCTCAGTGGACATTCATTTACATTACATTTACATTCAGCATTTTGGCTGCATCTGCTTTTAATCCAAAGCGACTTACAAAGAGTACATTTGTTATCGCATACATAAAGATAGGAATAGAGCTGTTTTCGAGCATTCATAGTTACGAGGCTAATAGAGTTTCATAATTGCTAAGTTGCCTGCATAATAGCTTCATAATGTGCTCAGATGTGACATTCTGAGCACATTACCAACATCTAAGAACATGCAATATGCTAAACAATGCTAGAGTACTATTAATAATGCCAAGATGTACAAACATGCAAGTTAGTGCTAGGATTATCAGAGGAGGGCCGGGGGTGGGGGGGTTATGCAGTCCAGGTGGGTCTTGAGTCTCTTGCAGAAAACTGGCGAGCGACTCGATCATCCCTGACATCGGCCGGGAGCTCATTCCACCGCCGTGGTGTCGGAACAGAGAAGGGAGATTCAAACGCCCCAATTGCCGCGACATTACCCGCCTCGTCTCCGATGTGCCGCTCCATCCCATGCAGATCACATGCCGTTGGGCTTAATGGACTGTCTCCATACCCCTCGACGTCCACATACACCCAAGGATTTATTGCCGTGTATAATTGCTTCACAGCGTAAACGTCGATGCATGGGAACGCAGGTGCGGCTAATGTGACGTTATAATATTGCGTGATGGAGTTGGCGAGCCGCCGACGTGAGAGATCTTATCGCATTATAAAAACAATCACAGGATATTCTATACCTCATGCAGAGATGACGTGGAAAATCACGTCTTCATGTTCAGCCAATCAACGCTCTCGTCATCATTCAGCAATAATAACAACGCAAGATGAAGCTAATTATCATTTAAGTGATCACGGGGCACTACAAAGTAGTTGTTGGAATTAATTGTGCGTAATATGCTGTACGCTCTCGTTTAACGCAACACGCTTAACGCCAGGCTAAGGCACTAAGTCCTCTTAATGGCAATACGTTGTTAACGGAACAGACAAAGGGAGTTAAATGGGTTTCACACTGCACGCCAAGTCAACCCAGGGAGACTGCAGATCCAAGTGGGGCCAGACTGAGACCAGCAAAGAAACCATCGTAGAAGACCAGAGTCGACCTGCTGATGACCTTGTTCACCAGTTCTACATCTTGAGCATGTTTTGTGGTTGCCGGTGGATCTGTCTGTCTGTCTGCCTGTCTGTCTGTTGTCATACAGATGCATCGACACTCGCTCGCCGTCTTACATTTTTAAGCACAGGTAGGGGAACATGAAAGTGGTGTTGGAATAAAATAAAATAAAAAAAAAACTGTTACATCCTTTTGATATTTCAGAATGAATAATTAAAGCCTAAGCTTCCCTCGTCGTGGGGGGTGAGGCCGCACGCGGCTTTGAACACCAATACGGAGCAAATGGAGGAGAAGAAATGGCAAAACATATATTTGTATGCGTAGAGCACTGTGTGTTTGTGTGTGCAATATTGTATATGGATGCATATGTATGTGTGACTGCGTGCCAGTGTGTGTGTGACATGCATGTCTTTATGTGTGTCTTGTTTGTGTGTGTGACTGTATATGTTGCTATGTACCGTATATTCAATAGATTTAGATTTTCAATTCAATATTTGCTGATTAATCATGGTTAGCTGCAATACGGTTTGTACCCTATGATCAATATATTGTGATCCAACCACATATTACAATAAAGTTTGAACATAAGCAAGCCCAACAAATCAATACAACCAGATTGAGCTTAAGAGTGCAAGTCTAATTTTACTTTACACCAATTATTTTACAAAAATATAAAAATATACAGAGATATCAAGATATATACCTTAAACTGTGCATCTATATATATAGATATACTGTATGAGTTCAATGATAAACATCATATTGAGTAGCTTCAGTCAGTAGGATCTCTGCTTGTTTAATAAGATTTCGCTCAGTTCAATTCATTGAACCGAACAACGAATTGAACTGTTCAATTCGTTTCAAATTCCGGTATTTTAAAGTCCCCAAAGTGGACACTGAATTTCACGGATGTCGAGTCGGAGGAAATGACTTCAACATCCAAGCAGTAAAACAATAAAGAATTCTCAGCACATTTATTGGCAGGAAGTTTCCTATTCCAGGGGTCTCACAGAGTCCTGAACAATTCCGATCCATTTGAACGTTAAGACTCTATAGTTAAGTCGACACCGCAGGATGCTTCCAAACTCCCCCGACAACACCGCCCCGACAAACAGCTATACCTGCATTACGCCGATTCGACAAAAATAAACAACAGCCAACGATATCTTTCTTTTTTTACACCTATAAACAATAAATCAATGCATCATAATGAACTGTAATACATCCTTATGCCCTATAATTACCCTTCCTTTCCATACCTTCATTAATACAGGCGCTGACTCAGCAACAACAGAACAGCATGTTACATACAAATTGCTAAATCAATATCGGCGTATAAAAAAGGCTAAGGGGTTGGTAGCGAGGTGTAACTTATTGATTATATTAGATCTATCCTCTGTCTTAATAAGTAAAGTGCAGCGCCTGAAGGGGGGACCGGAGCAGCATGGGGGGAACCTTTAATTGAATAGCTTGTGTCAGAGGGACCCTGGAAGACGGTCGCACCTCGGGGCCTTGGTATTTATAGGCTATTGCAGACTTAATACAAAGAGATGTCTCGGGAGATCATCTCCAAATACCAAGACATCTGCTGCAGAAGAACAGCCTCTCGTGAAAACTACACTGCAGTCTGTGATGTTGACGTCTGTGTGTGCTTGTGTGTGTCTGTGTGTGTGTGTGTGTGTGTTTGTTCATATATGTAAGGAGGTGCAGTCCTGTGATGTTGTGTGTGTCTGCAGAATGTAAATATATATATATATATGTCTTTCATAATGTGTGTGTGTGTGTGTGTGTGTGTGTGTTTGTGTGGTATGTCTATGGCCTGTCTACATGTGAATTGGAGTGTATGAAACTCGAGATCATAATACGTGTGTGGTGTGTGTGTGGTGTGTGTATATGTGGTGTTGTGTGTGTGTGTATATGTGGTGTGTGTGTGTGTGTGTGTGTGTGTGTGTGTGTGTCCGTGTGTGCGATGTGTGTGCCTGTGCATCTATGCCTGTCTACATGTGAATTGGAGTGTATGAACTCAAGATCATAATACTGTGTGTGTGTGTGTGTATATATGTGTGTCTGTACATGGGCGTGTGTGCGTGTATGCGTGTGTGTATGTGTGCGTGTGTGTATGTATGTGTGTGTGTGTGTCTGTGTTCTCTTGCTACATGCTCCAGCCATTCCATTTAACACGAGCTTGTGTAAAGCTTTGCTGTCTAATTGGTTGGAGCTGAAACACAGTCATAGGAGCCTCCCTCCGCCAGTCTCTGAGGTCACTGGTGGCAGTATATAATGACTTATAGCAGAGCTACACCTCACTTAAATATATACTATTTCCCGACTGTTCTTCATATATTTTCAGACAACAAGTCTGTGTCGTCTTGGCCCTTGTATATTTTTGCATTTGTTAGGGTCTGCAAAAACAAAAGGTTATTTTAAAGTGGTGATAAATACCGCTGAGATATGAGTCTCGACGACGTATTTATTTAGCGGCAGGGAATTTACTGCACGCTTTTGGACATATTTCTGAGCCAGTAAAAAGTGTAGGTGGACTTTATTCATCTTGTGTTCAGGCGGCAGTGATATTGACAAAATGCAAAGTTGGGTTCAAGTCTCGTATGCGTTTTCTCGTTAAACAGCCCATCTCCTTGCCTGCACAGATAATCGAACAGCTGTGGTCTAATTTGGCCACCAAACAGAATTAAAAGGTAGAAAGTAAATTGGACATTGCACGAAAATAAGCGTCCAAGCCGATGTTTAATCAGACACAGGCGGATGTCTCAACCGATAGCCGATGGAAACTGGAGGTAACCGGAGTAAGCGGACAACAATTCTTTCTCCACGCTGTCCGTAAGCATCCATCTCTTGTCGTACGCGTTGCAGAAGTCATTTCACAAACCTGTACTGGTTTCAGCCCATAATGGCCCCGTTTGCCATGAAGGGTGAGGATTTGACTTTCCAAGTTTCAACTCAAATGTTTAACTTAACGTATTTCCTATGAGGCTTCATTTGCAACACATCGGTACACATTAACAGTCCTTACATCAGTGCTGGAATATAGAATAAGCCGCCCCTCTATAGTGCCAGCCCCCCCCCCTCCTCCCACACACACACACGCACACACACACACACACACACACGCACACACACACACACGCACACACACACACACACACAAGGGATATTTCCTATCAGTGCCCATAACATGGCACCGCAATCCTATTTTACATGCTGCCTTTATACAGGGGATGTCAACAAATATATGGGAATAACAAAATAAACACAGGATGGTTTTCCCCATCCAATTCAAGGCCACATCTTTTATTCCAGGGGCATTTCTGGAGCTATCTTCATGCCCAGAGCACTCATTAATTTCTTGGCCTTGGGCGGAACAGGGGTTTTTGGATGTGATGTCTCTGGTAATTTTCCACAGGGGACAAGTTTTAAGAAGCAGGGAAAGGTGGACAGAAACCGGAGGAGAGGAGAAGGTGGAGGAATGGGGAGAGTGGAGAGTGGAGCGAGAGAGAGAGAGAGCAAGAGAGAGAGAGGAGGCTTCGGAGAGCAAACAAGGGGGTCGAAAAAAGGGAGGGAAACAAGACAGGAGGGGGAGAGGTACACGGAAATGAAAGGAAAGTGCTGTGTAACTCGCCCAAAAAAAAAAAAAAAAGACATTATCAGCCCACGCCTGACACTGTACATTGTTTCTAGATTGCCTCTCTCTCTCAATCTCTCTCGTTCTCTCCCTCTCTGCCCCCATCTCA
>PIJE02000269.1:5000-12500 GCA_002895965.2 Coryphaenoides rupestris
ATAGAGAGAAAGATAGAGAATAAGAGGAAGGTAATGAAAGCCAGACAGACATGTCGGCTGAAAAGAGAGGTATAGAGACAGACAGACTGACAGACTGACAGACAGACAGACAGACAGACAGACAGGGCTTGGCTGACAGACAGTGAGTACCACGTAGAAGTGTGCGGTACATAGGAAGCCTAATAGAATAAAGTGAGTCATACCCCAGCAGTCATACCTCCGCACCGCAGTGTTCGACATAAACCGACTGGAGTACAATCTCCAATCACAAGGGGAAAAAAAACACCGGATTGGTTTGCACAAAGCTATACACACAGTATTGTGCTACATACAAAGTTCATATCATTTCTAAAATGGGAATTATTGAACTACTACTGTCATGGAAATATTGTGTCTATCCAGGTGAGGCCAATTAAGCCAGCCATCAACACACACACACTCCCACACCCAGATTCAGATGAGCCGTTTCCAAAATCATCTTTGTGTTGTTCAGAAAGCCTAGCTCCTGTTCATGTGAGGGGACAGGGGAGCACGCTTCTAATTACTTCGTTGCTTAATGCCAGCAACAACACAACAACGTTGTAGTTTGTCTTCAAACACACAGATAATTTGGCACTATTTTTCGATGCCGTGATTCCGAGGCTACCTGCGTGCCAATGATCGGCTGCTTCCGGCTGGGTCATCTGTGTTGTAAAGTTCACAGCACCGAAAATAGTGCCGAACGACCTGTGTGTGTGGAGTCAAACTAGGGTCTTGTTGTGTTGTAACTGGCACTCGTTTTGAAGATGCGACAATTCGGGACGCATTGGAATTATTTGGAAAATAATTGTATGTAAATAACACACATGAACAGGAGCTAGGCTACTGTATGGCTCCAAGTCAATGGAGGTGGCTAATGGAAAGCAAATGCTATCCCAGCGAGTTTCCGGAGACCACAACAATCAAGTTCAAGTTCAAGTTTGTTTCTTGTCGTTCATGTATACACAGTATGCAAGAAAGAAATGGCGTTTCTCACAGACCAAGCTGCTAACACAAAAGAAAAACATACTAATACAACATGATATATGAATTTGGAATTAAACAACTTGTCTGAATCAGGGTAAGACAGGCAAACGGCAATTTACAGATATGCCGGCGTATCCCTTTAAGAAAAAAGTAGATTACAAAGAATCTAGCCCTGGTGAGCTCCTTTAAAGTCTGATAATAACCGACCTGTAGGCTGAGGAGGAGGAGCCTACGCCAGAACTCTGCAAGACAAGGCCGGAGCAGCCAGCCGGCATAGAAAAAACCAAACTTCCCATGAATTCTGAATTAATTCTCAAATATCAGTAATTTAAAAGTAAAGGTCAACCCTAATGGAGTCGTCACCCACCCCCCCCCCCCCCGGCCACCTCCCTCCCTTCCCCCTCCTCCTCCTCCCTTTTTCTTTTCCTTTTTGTTAATATCCCATCATTCTCCTCTTCCGTGAGGGGGGGGGGGGTCTACCTGGCGTGTCGTGGGGGCCCCGGCCTGCTAATTGTGGCTGATTCATTAGCGGCAACCGGTCATGTGATTGCAAAGGCAAACAAAAGGGGGCAAATCTCTGCTAAATCACGGGTGCCCTTCGACACGGTTATTATCTGGCGCAGGTGAACACCGGCCCTGCGCCTGACAGATTACATCTCATTGCGGGTCGGCGCGTCCATTTATCTGCCTGATAAACTGGAGCCGCTCTGTATTTTCAATCATCAGAAAGGAAATGAGATTAACAATCTAATGACAGCGAAGGCAGAGGCAGAGGCACGTGTGCGCGCCCGCACCGGGGACGTGCATACACACACACACACACACACACACACACACACACACACACACAGCCAACACACACACACACACAGCCAACACACACACACACACACACACACACACACACACACACAGCCAACACACATACACACACACAAACACATACACAGACGTGCAGACACACACGTTTGCACGACACAAAAATAAACACAAGCAGTCGTTCATGGACACACACACACACACCCACTCAGGTCCACATAAAGAAACACATGAGGACACTCTCTCTCTCTCTCTCTCTCTCTCTCTCTCTCTCTCACACACATACATACACACACACACACACAGACAGTAGAATAACACTCCAAAGTGAGTCCCCCCCCCCCCCCCCCCCCCCCCCGCCCCGTCTGACTGCATTCCTCCAATCACATGGTGTGGTGCAGGCTTCCCGGACCCCCGGACCCCTCCAATGCCTTCAGAGCCTAAATTTACAGTGCAAGGCAGGTGGGGGGGCCCTACAACTATAGCCCTATACACACACACACACACAACACACACACACACACACACACACACACACACACACACACACACACACACACACCACACACACACACCACACACACACACACACACACACACACACACACACACACACACACACAGCCCGCACCCCAACCTCTCTCCCTGACACGCATAGCAAGCACCCGGGGAGGGCTCCTCGTAAAGCTGACATCTTCACTAAACTATGCTAACAAGGCCGCCGTGATTTGTATATGCACAGCCCGCCGGCACGTGGGAGGGGGTGGGGGGGTCGGCGGTGGCTGGGAGCGGTGGGTGGGGGCGGAGAGGGTGGGGTCGGGGCTCCACAGGAAGAGTGCAGTCAAGGAATGAGAGCGAGGGTCTATTTCGTGTGCCGGGGGTGGGGGGGGGGGGGCAGCTAATCAAAGCGCCGCCACACGCAGAGTTCAAGTGCACACACACACACACACTATACACAACAAACACACACACAGAGACACACACACACACACACACATAAAACACAAGCGTGCAGCCTACGCCCCTCCACCCCCCCCCCCCCCCCCCACACACACACATACGTGTACACACACACACACACACACATCTACACACACTACGCACAGACTACACATCCACACACACACACACACACTACACATCCACACACACACACACACACACACACATGCACACATCCACACACACACCGGCCGGGCGGGCGGAACATTCCGGCTCTGTGATTCCTCCCCAGCAGTGGGATTTATAGAGCGGCCGCTGAATGTCTGGTGCAGGTGCAGCGCGCAGACAACTGCTCTGCTCTACTGATGCAATATATTACCGGGCTACAAACATCAGCCGGCATGTCAGCGCAAACAACACCCTTATTATTTAAAGCCGTCTCTCTTTTAAAGGTGATGAGATTGAACGGCCGGGACGGGCGGAGTCTCGTTGACTCGGGGGCCCGGGGAAAGAATATCACGCGCGTTGTTTACGACAGCTCCGGGCGGCGCGGAATTGATTGTGCTTCCTTTATTCACCTCCCATGGATTGCGACTAACCGAAAAAATGAACGATTTATACGCTATCCCGGCGAAACAACAATGTTATTTACTCACGAGGTGTTCCTATCCGCTAACAGCATAATTCAAAAATGCGTAACGGAGTGCGAGTTTGAGAAGACGGCGTTTCGGGTGTTTCAGAACAATAACTGTCAAACGGATGTTGATATGGAGTCCGGCGTTATCGGCCTTCCTTTACCTACGCCTGCGTTGTGTTGTGTTTAAAACATTCGGTCGTGCAGCAGCGCTGGCCTAGCAGCCGACGCTGCTAATAACACTTCCCGATGTCCATTACGTCGGCCGAAGTCTCAATTGTTTCCATCGCGTCGTCGCTTAGAGCCACTCCGGTGTTTTGATTTGCCGTTCCCATTCCCCGCCTGCAGCTCGCCGCCTCTCGTCTCGTCCGCCAATTAAACCCAAATAAATGGCGGGTCGGAGTAATAATAATAATAATAGCACACGATTGTGATTCGTTAAGATGTGATTCAAACTGAGGATATTCAATCAGCAGGACCTGAACCTCGGGAGCACATTAGGGCCGAGCGAGGCGAGGTCTCTTCATTGTCCGGCTAATACGCCGACACAATCTAAGAACACTCAGGCCAGCTTCAATGGCCCGGTGGGGGCTAACGAGGGGGAGGGGGGAGTGACCTGGCTCTCTGTTCTCCCCCACCGGCTACCTGATTGAAGGGCTGTTCTTGCACTTTTACCGCCTGACAGGTGAGGCTTATTCTGACGGCAGGCAGGCAGGCGGGCAGGCACCCCCCCTCTGCCGTGACCCCGGGCCGGCGCTAATTTCAGAGAGCCACCGTTAAAAATTATATTACACTTCATTAAAAAGCCCCTCGTTCGCCTTTTTGGAGGAGACGGCGTTTGGTTAATAAGATCAAAGGACGGAAGGATGCTCAACTCAGAGGAAGACCTCGGTGGCTCGGTCGTTTCTGGGTCAAAAACTGGATGAAATCATATTGAAAAATAAACGAAGCAGCCATTTTCATGTTTTTCCTCAAAAATCCAGGTTTTAACGAGAAATATGAACGTCAATTTATCATTTCATTCACCATAATTACGCAACGTAGCAATTATGATACTTGTTCTATAAGCCTTGCTACTAGAATGCTTGAAACCGGCTCTATTCTTATCTTTATGTACCACGGCAATATATTGCTGTCTCCTTCAACAAATGTACTCTTTGTAAGTCGTTTGGATAAAAATGCCTGCCAAATGCCCTAAATGTAAATGTAAATGTAAATGTATAAAATTGAATGCTACCCAAGAAAAAAAGGAAATGTGGTGTATTTAAAAATATATATATTTATATATTCGTTCACCGATATGGGAGACTGCTTTTAATTAATAAAGGAAAGCATATTTAGTGGTGTGTAGAGAATCCTATCTTACTCTAAAACACTTTAGTGTAATTTCTCATCACATTCAGATGCTATTAGTCACAATCTATCATCATCATTGGTGAGAGTAGACCAAGACCAAGAGAATGTTCCAGTTTCAAATGAAAAAAAAAAAAAAGACAGAGATAAAAACGGGCCGTAACTCATCCAGGAACCCGTGTATCTCTACCATGACACCACAGCTGTGAGGATACATCCCTTCACTCTCACACTTCACATCGCTGGAACTTGAAATACTCACATCACAGTGAATCTTTTGATCCCATCCCTCTCTCTCTCTTTCTCTCTAACTCTCTCTCCCATCTCAACCTCTCTCTCTCTCTCCATCCATCTCATCCTCCCTCACTGCCTCTTCCACCATCTCTCTGCCTCTCTCTCCTTCCATATCTCTGCCTCTCTCTCCTTCCATATCTCTGCCTCTCTCTCCTTCCATCTCTCTGCCTCTCTCTCCCTCCATCTATTTGTCTCTCCCTCAATCTCTCTGCCTCTGTCCCTCCATCTCTCTGCCTCTCTCTCCCTCCATCTCTCTGCCTCTCTCTCCCTCCATCTATTTGTCTCTCCCTCAATCTCTCTGCCTCTGCCCATCCATCTCTCTGCCTCTCTCTTCGTCCATATCTCTCTCTCTCTCCCTCCATCTATTTGTCTCTCTCCCCCCATTTCTCTGCCTCTGTCCCTCCATCTCTCTCCCTCTCTCTCCCTTCATCTCTCTGCCTCTCTCTCCCTCCACCTGTGTCTCATTCTCCCTCAATCTTTCTGCCTCTTTCCCCTTCCATTGTTCTGCCTATCTCTCTCCATCTCTCCCTTAATCTCTCTTCCCATCTCTTTCTCTCTCTCCTTCCCCTCTCTTCCTCCCAGCTCTCACCTGGAAGTGGCAGGTGGGAGAAGACCTGGGTAGAATGAGCTAACCGCTAGTGGAGTGTGACTGTGTTGCCCAGGGAGAGAGAGAGAGAGACAGAGAGAGACAGAGAGAGAGACAGAGAGAGAGAGAGAGAGAGAGAGCAGCATCTGTTAGCAGGTGTTGTGTTTCCCCAGGGCCCCACACTGTGGCCCTCTGTCCGGCCCCCCTGGCCCCCCTGAGCTCAATGAGCCCTTTTGATGGTCCACCTCAGGCCCTGTCATCGCGCACCTCTCCTCCCCAGAGCACGTGGCTCCGGGCTGGGGGGTGGGGGACTGGCGTAGGGTGGGCTGGGGTGGGGTGGGTGGCGGTCGCAGGTATAGTGTGTGTGTGTGTGTGTGTGTGTGTGTCTGCGGAGAGAGAGAGAGAGAGAGAGAGAGAGAGGTGACATTTGTGTGGGTTTTTTTTTTTTTTACCTTGCCTTGGGCCCAGGCGTATGGCGGCCTGCGAGAGAATGCAGAGAGATGTTGCATATGTAAAACAACTGTGTGTGTGTGTGTGTGTGTGTGTGTGTGTGTGTGGAGAAAGTAGCTGAGGTAGAGAGTCAGAGAGAGAGAGAGAGAGAGAGAGAGAGAGAGAGTGAGAGAGAGAGCAGGGTCCAGCTGTTGAAATCCGTGCTCCTCTGCTGTGGGGCTGGAAGTCTACAGAGAGGGCAGCAGCAGCAGCAGCAGCAGCAGCAGTAGCAGCAGAGCTGGGGTCACGACCCCAGAACATGGTGCAGATTCACAACTCTGGACACGATGTGACTAGAACTTCACTTATGAAGCCGATTAGTCTCTCTTCTCCTCATGAGTAAATTAATACAAAAAATGAGTGAGATGTGAAATGAGTTTGTGACACACAAGAAAGTATTTCTCATTGTTTCACCAACTGGAATTTTGTATTCCAATTCATGATGTTAATTGTCATATATTTATGCAGCATGCAAAATGTCTCCCATTCATTAAAGGATAACTTTTTAACCTTTGATTGTCAACCTTATGTTTATCTATCCGCATTAGGGTCATCTTAACCACCAACTCTGTCAGTAACTATGATGGCGGCTAAAGAGACACAAGTAGCGAGGAGATCTGGCCGCAGGCATCATGGAGGAAGGGTGAACATTGTTCGTTTGCATGGATTGAAATGATGCGAAGCTGGGTTGAAAGTCCGTGAAAATCCCCTTTAAGTTTAACAGAGCCGTCCCGTGTCAAGTGATACGGAGCTGGCCAGTTCAAGTTGTACGTGAGGAGAGGCTGCCGGCCAGGTGACTTGACGGTGGAGGCGGCCGAGGGCTTTTCATGATGCTAATAGTACAAGTAGAGCAGAAGGTCAGAGCCCTCAGCACCTGTGTGCAAGATTAATGAACACACTGAGAGGTAAGCGAGGGAGAGAGAGAGAAGAGAGAGAGTTTAAAAGCCAAGGAGGAGAGGTATGCGAGGGAGGGGGAGACAGAGGTTGTGAGAGAGAGAGAGAGAGAGAGAGAGAGAGAGAGAGAGAGAGAAGAGAGAGAGAGAGAGAGAGGAAATAGATAGGGAGAAGAACAGAAACAGACAGAGAGAAAGAAAAAAACAGAGAAGTTGGTCCACCTGGCCAACCTGAGGGGTGACCCTTACCGGGAATCCAAAGTATGAACTGGATCAATCCATGAGAAACTCCAGGTTCAATTTAAATGTAAAATGTATTTTTTGGCCATCACTCGGTAAAGAAAGACAAAAACACAACGTCAACATGTGTGTTTGTGTCATTAAATATCTTTTAAATCTAATTTGTAGCTGCTACTCAGAATGTGCAGAATGCGTTGCAGTACTATCTGTGGTTATGTTGGAGGCTTAGGGTTATATTTGGACTG
>PIJE02000269.1:17500-25000 GCA_002895965.2 Coryphaenoides rupestris
TATCGCCCAAAAAATGGAAATTCAAGTCGTTCACAAAAGGTGAAAGTCATCTTTCTCTGTATGGCAATATAACTTAGACAGGTTACCAAATGATCACTGCCCACTCCTGTGCCCTTAACTTGATAATAAATGTTTTATCTTGCCCTGTTGTTGATATGCCTTTTGCTGTTTATTTGTCTACTTGCTTGCTGCTTATTTGCCTTTTTGCTTGCTGTTTATTTGACTATCTGCTCATAGATAGTCAGGCATCGCCAGCATAACAGGTTGGGAGCACCAATCTACCCACCTGATATTTTCATTCATTTCATATAGCCGTTCGGCCGGGCAGGCTGCATGTGTGCCAACAGGAGGTCTTATTTATTTAGCAATCTGTTTATTCAAACAAATGCACTTTCTCTCGATCCCCCTTCGAGATCTTCTGTGCTTGGAGTTCTGTGCTTGTCCGTGCTCCTATAGGATCGCGCGGCCTCGCCAACAGCCAGTTTTTTGCATGAAATATCTGTCAGCAAGTCAGTCCCTAAGCCGAGTCAGTGAGTGCTGCTGGCCCAAGCGCTCTCCTCTCCTCCTGTTCTGCATTCTGTCATCAGGACAGCTGACATTGATGAATATCGGCAAAAGTTTGTATTCCACATGATGATTTCCCGCCTTAATGAGAATTGATGAATGTGTGTGGGGGAGTGACGAGAGGAGGGTTCCCCCTCATTAGAAACCACTCATGCTAGGCTGCTTCGTGGCAGGCCGGGGTCCGCTCACAGGGGGGCCGGACTCAGGGGGTGGGGGGGCGGTGGCCGTGGATGGGGGGTTAGATAAACTTTAATACCTTGGGGTAGTTTATTGCAGACATGTTGTATTTTCCCAATCTGAATAAGTAAGGTGTGAACAAAGAAAAAGTGCTGATAATCTTGAATCGATGCCACCTTTAAATAGCGCCGAATAATGAGATGCACTCATTTTAGGAAAAATCAATTGAAGATTTATTTTTGGTCCACCAGCACCCACCCCAGCCAGCCGTTTATCCATAGTTGTGCAGATCCAGCTCACATATGTTGGCAATGATATTATAGAACTGAAAGCGGTCCACTGAAATCGCATATCATGACCTCCTGGTAAACACCCTGGATGGGGGACCTGGACCCCGGGTCTCTGCAGCCATCTCCCCCCTCCCACTCTCCCCTCCTCTCCCCCTCCCCCCCTCCAGTACTGGAGATAGGGGGGAGAATTGTGTGTGTGTGCGTGTGGTGTGTCCTGTTGTGTGGTTTGGTGTGGCCTGTCGTGTGTGTGTGCACTGAGAGCGCCTGGTCCTAGCAGATGGCAAGGGATTTAGGAAAAGCCATGGCCCTGAAACAGCCGCAAGGGCAGCTCCCCAAGAGGGCCCCCTTCCTCCTCCCCCTCCACCCCCCCCCCCAACCCCCCTGCCCCACCCCACCCCCCTCCCCTCCCAGTATGCCGCCCAAGGAAGGACATTAGGTGATAATAGTTAGTGTTAATAGTGAACCAGGTCATTTACTATCATGTGCACACTTATGGCCACGACCACCGCCGTTGCCGCTGCCTCTGTAGCGTGGAGACGCAACGAGGCGCGCGCGGTTTTTAACTTTGAGTTAGCAATCATATATTCCCATTGCATATTTAGCGCTGTTTGCACACACTGTTAGCAATCTTGGATAAACATTGCGTGCGACGGCGGCACGGGATTTAAAAGGCTGTTTTTGGTTCTGCAAGAAGAGTATTAATGGTGATGTTGTTCCCCTCGGTCATATGACTGACCGGGACATTTCCATTTTCCACTACGGGGGGGTTTATTAGAGTTTGCTTTATGAAGTATATCCTTGTAACACACACAACACACACACACGGCGCGCACACACACCACACGCACACACGCAACACACACACACACACTACCCTCCTCCTCCTCTACCTGCCCCCCCTCCTCCCTCCTCTCCCTCCCCCCTCCCTCCTCCTGTAAGACCATGTGACATGTCACTCCGCCGCTGTGTTCCGGGTCTTGATAAGCAGATAGACTTTAGACTTTAATATCGAGGAGCCGTGTCTCTCTCTCTCTGCACAGCGGCTGGCAGGCGACCGCCTGTGTTGACAGGGAAACAAGCCGGCCTGCGGACGGAACAAGGACACGCACGCGTTGGCATGCTCCGTGGTGCACACTGTCTTCCCGGACCGGCGTCTGGTGACCCCGGTGGCTAAAGTCAATCCCCCCTTAGCAGTGTGGTGCTCTCTATGTGTTTGTGTGAACATGATTACAAGCCTGGGTCTGGGTCCTTCTGGTATGCATGTACGTAGACTGGTGTGTGGGGTAATCTGGCCCAAAACAACACTATAGGATACTTGAGGGGATGTATCCATAAATAATGGTCCAAAGTATTTGTGGGAGTGTGTGTTTTGGTGGCTGACGTTAATTGGCGCCACCTGGCCCAGTTAGAGTCTGAGGGGGTGGGGGGGGGGGTGGGTTGCAACCCTGTGGTGCATTGACTAATCAGTGCACCACAGGTTAAGTCAGCCACCAGCACACACACTCAGAGAGCAAGCATGCTAGCACTAGCATGCTCCAATGTTCTTTATATCAAACCCTGCACTCAACTAGACTTTCCTCCAAGGACACAGGCACGATTATATTTTTCTATTAGAAACAAGTACCAGAAGAAAACGTCTAGTTTAGGAGTGTTGAATTCTGCGTTAGCGTGAACTAACCAGAGCAAACCGGTGCCTTCGGCCACAGAGGGAATCACTGAGAGTGTCACTGTCAGATGCAAAGCAGCGCTATCCGAGACACATAATAGGATTTGCCTTTTCTACATTGTATTTTCCTTTGGTTTTTTCCTCCTAAAGTGAATTAAGGCATCTCCTTCACTCCTCACAGTGAAATAATGTATCCAAAGGGTGCATTCAAAGCCCATTAAACCACTTTGTGCCGTATTCATAATTGGATTTTACTTGAGGTCCCGTCATATAGCCAGCCGTCACCATCTACAGTATTAGATTTTTCATTCAAGAAGCCTTCGCTTTAATTCTGTTCTGTTGAAATGACATGCGTTTTAATCAGCCAATGCACAACATATCTGACTGAACTGGTGTCATTAAGCACACCAGCCTGCGCACACACATGCACGCCACCACACACACACACGCACGCACATGAAGACAGATGCGTGCACATGCACACGCACGACTCGCACATGAAGATACATGCGCACGCAATCACACACACACTCACAAACAAGTGCGCACAGACATGAAGACTCACATGCACACACACGCACACGCACACATACAGACACACGCACACACACACACACACACACACAGAACACACACCATGCTAACGTAGCCTATTAAAGAGATGGAAGATTATGGCTTAAATGAAGTCATTAGTTACGCAAACCTAATGATCATCTTATTTGTATGAATAAATCTGATCCATTTCGCTTGCTTCAGGCAAAAAAAAAAAAAACCCCAACACCTCGCCCTTCTTTTTTCATTTATTTACCTTCTCAAACAAACATCGACAAATAACAAACAAAAAAAACGATAATGAGCGGCAGCAAGAGGCATGCGGAGCTCCGAGCGGTTGCATTCATTACCCCTCACCCCCCCCCACCCCACCCAGCCCACCCTAGCCCCCCCCGTCTCTCCGATCTGGACCCCCTTCACAGGGATTACCCCTCTGGTTCCAGAGAGCTTGATTATTAGCCGCTCCGCAAAAAAAGAAAGGGTTAGTTTGAGTCGCCCCAGTTAAACGAGAAATTGCGGTGCTGAGGAGGAGAGGGGCTAATCACAGTTATTAACCCTGCGCTGGGCGGCGGTGGCAGACTAAAGCAAGCGCACCACAATAACGATTTCGCCGCTGCGGCCGCCATCAAGGTTTTTTTTAGAGGCTCGTACCCACACCCCCCCCGACCCCCCCCCCCCCCACCCCTACCACACCCCCGAGGAAAAAGCTAACTTATTAAAATAATGAATTAGCCCGACCAGATTACTGCAGCCTACGGCAAGGCAATTATCCCCCCTCTCCAAATCCCAAGGGCAGGCTCCCTAGCGCCACCATGAAACAAGTGGCTCTGGAAAGAGAGAGAGAGAGAGAGAGTGTGTGTGTGTGTTGTGTGTGTGTGTGTGTGTGTGTGTGTGTGTGTGTGTGTTGTGTGTGTGTGTGTGTGTGTGCTGTGTGTGTCGTGTGTGGTGTGTGTGTGTCGTGCCTGACTGAGTGTGTGTGGGTGTGTGTGGTATAGAGGGGAGGGTGGGGAGAGATGGAGGGATGGAGGGTGGGGGAGGTGGGGGGAGCCTAGTGCTCCACGCAAATGAATAGGCTGTTAATTACGATCTCTCCCGCTGCGGGTAGCCATAACACAGCCACCACCTCCGCCAAGAGGGAGAGAGGGCGAAGAGAGAGGAGAGGGGGAGAGAGAGTGGGGAGAGAGAGAGAGAGAGAGAGAAGAGAGAGAGAGAGAGGGTGACGTGAGAACAGCTAACTAAGAGAAAGTGAAGCTGGGAGGTGAGCTAGCAAGAAAGAACGCTTACTGTGCTCGTTTTGAGTTGATTAAGATATCAATATGTACAGCGGGTTGATAGGAACTGGAAATTAGAGAGTGAAACACACGCACGCACACACACACACACACACACACACACACACGCACAACACACGCATACACAACCAGACGTGTGTGTGTGAGTGTGACCCCCACACCATTTAAACCAAAGTATACAATAATCATGTCTCACCTGTTCCTGGTAATTAATGTAAAGGGAGAACAACTGGCATTAGCCCACCATTTATAGTTGGGAAGATTTTAGTTAATTCATTGGTTGTGGTCAAACTTTAACTGACTTATAACATAACATATAGGTGTTATGCATCTGTATATACCTGTATACATTTATTTTGCCTTTGAATGATTGTATGATTGAATAATCACTGTCGTCTATGCAGCCTGCACCCCAACTCTCATTCCAGAATGGTTCGTTCCAATCAAGGGAGGCGGCTGGGGACGTATAAAAGGAGCTCATTCTGCTCCGAGAAGCTGTTCCTACAGCTTGCTGCAAATTTGTATTTATTGTTGGCAGGAACCAAGCTTGCAAGGGGCCACCAATGATCCTATATTCTATATATTAATGTATATTCTCTCTCTCTCTCTCCTCTCTCCTCTCTATGCTCTATCACACTCACTTGCTCTCTTGATACTTGCTTTCTCGTGTCTCTCTCTATCTATTGCCCCTCTCTCTCATCTCTCTCTCTCCCTCACCACTCTCCAACAGAAAGCGAGGGGTTATGAACGATAAAAAAAAAACCATAAAGTTGGACAGGGATGGGTGGCAAGTCAAGTAGGGCAGCCTACCCTGGAAAAAAAAAAGAGGAGAAAAAAAGAAAAAACGAAAAACCCCAGATGTACTTTTTGACATATATACAGCCGCTAATGGTTATAAATACTCAAGAATCACTCCGCTGACACCGCGATGAACCAGTTGCCACCACCTTCCGCTATCACCTCTTTTCTCTCTCTCTCTCTCTTCTCTCTCCCTCCACGCAGGGAGGCGGCGGGTGGTGGTGCGGCGGGCGGCGGCGGCGGCGGTGGCCAATCACAAAGTTTCAATAGGCTGGACCTGCAGCCTGTCCTGCATAGCGCTGGGAGTTTCTTGGCAGCCGGCACAGGGTAGATAACAGTCCCAAGTGGAGAAAGTGTGTCACGCACATGAGACAGGATAGCAATTTGGATTAGCTCCTATAGGTTTCAATCACCGGGCGCATCGCTGGATGTAAAATAGGCCCAGGACATCGGTAGGTCAGGAGTACTTTCGTTTTCTTTTTATTCTCGACTCTTTAAAAGGGAAAAAAAGGGTTTTGTCTGGTTGAGTTTAAAAAAAACCCCCCACATCTACAGTATGTTGTGTCTGTCTCTCTCTCCCGAAGGATTCTTTTTCATTGTTGTTATTTTTTTCTCTGCGCGCCGGTGGGAATCCCCGGTGATATCACTGGATTGAGTTACTAAAGATGACTTAACGTGGACGTAAACTGCATCGTACGCCATAGACTGTATTTACCGCTTATACACGCAATAATGTGGCAGGAATGAGACATCAGTGTGTGTGTGTGTAGCGTGGCCACTTTGTGAAGCCTATACCCTGTGTGTGTGTGCCGCGAGTCGCTCCCCGGGGAAAGATAATATACTCGGCTCATGATATGCGAGGGGGGGGCGCCACCAAACAAGACATTAATGCCGAGCGTTACATTACTGTATGTGTGTGTGTGTGTGTGTGTGTGTATATATATGCCTGCCAGGCTTGACATGAATGCAATTTCACTGCCATTTGAATGTCTTTCATGAGGCAAGGAGGACTCACCCTGTTTGAAGTGCGTTAAAAAGCTCAGCCTGCCTGCCAGCACACGAGCTGAGCCGAGCTGCCCCCCTGGCCCTCGGTACCGGGGAGGAGGAGGAGGAGTACTGCGTGCACACACCCAATTAATGACGCGGTGGGGAGGGTGGTGCAGGGGTGGTGCAGGGGTGCTGGGGGTCTGAGAGTGAATCAAGGAGGAGGGCTTTGAGAAGATTCCGTTCCTAAACCCCCCCACCCCCCCTCACCCCTCCGCACACACACACGCGCACACACACACACAGACACACACACACACACACACACACGCATGCACACACCCCTGCCTGTGCAGGCTCTCCCAGACTGCCTGTGAAGAACAATCAAACCCACGCCACCACCACCACCACCACCACCATCCCATCAACCCCACCTCCATCTCCTCCTCCTCCTCCTCCTCCTCCTATTTATCACTTTAAGACATTAGGCAGACATGGGCCTGAATATTAACCAGGGGACCTCCACACCAAAGGCTGCGTGTGGCAACATACATGTTGAATCACATGCGGACCCTCTCAGACCTCACCTCCTCGCTGGCCTTCGTTTCAGCTCTGCTTTATCTTTAACGTGTTATGATGCTTTTTCCTGTAAATTGTTTGAGGTGTTGTCTGTTAGCAGACGCTTTCGTCAAACGGGACTGAGGCTGAGGACAATCAAAGCACGCGATCAACATCAGAGATAAAACGATAAAACCAAATATCAGTGCAGCAGAATGGGAATCAGTATGGGAATGGGAATAATTTATAAATCAGAATGGGAATATTTTATACAATTATAAAATAACTGCAAATTCATGTAATTATTTGTATTCCATACTTTCGTACGCTTTCCTTCTCGTTTTAGTGCCGCCGCACTCGAACAATGCACTTTCCCAAGACCTCGCGTAAACTCTCCTCTGCTCGTGACTGCTGCCTTGACTTTGCTGACACAGTCCACCTCCCCAGGCTGACTGTGCCTTGCGTCTACCGTGCCTCGCCCCCGCGGGGTGGTGGGGGGGGGCCTCCTCCTCCTCCTCTCGGCCCCCCGGACCAGCGGAGCGTGGACCAAGGGTTCCACAGCTTAATTGGAGTCATGTTCTCCAGAGCCTGCAGCTGGCTCCCCTCTCTCCCCTCCTCC
>PIJE02000269.1:40912-55912 GCA_002895965.2 Coryphaenoides rupestris
CACACACAACACACACACACTGGCTTCTTATTAGGTTTCAGAAAAACAAGGGAGAGAGGGGGATTGCATTAGTGTATCTTAAGTTAAAAGCCCCTTGCTCTTTGACCAAGTGTTTCAGTGTTATTGGGTTAATCTGATTTTTAGCTGTCTTCATGGAGATGCTATCGCCGGGCTATATAGAGGCGACGGTGGCGGGTAACCACAGCAGCCCTGCACAGACACTATCCAGATGGGATCACCTTACGGTAATTTGGTTTCAGAATACATTACCAGAACAGGCTGCTGGCCGACAACGGCCACTCTGCTCAGAGCCAGCCAGCCAGCCAGCCCGCTGGACTGAAGCCGTGTCGAGCCCAAGGCTGCTAACCAGCCCCAAACCCAAACCCCCCTCCACCTCCACCTCCACCTCCACCTCCTCCCCCCTTCACAACACACACACACACACACACACACACACACACACACACACACACACACACACACACACACACACACACACACACACACACACACACACACACACATACTGTGTCTGTAGGAGGCGTCAGGCCTACTTGTGCCTCTAAATAAAATAAAATAAAATAACCCTGTTTTTAAATTGTATTCTTTTTTAATTTCATTACATTTCTTTAATATTTTGTTATTTAAATGTGTCGGCCAAATTCTAAATGCTAAATCTCCTTATACCAACAGGGCTTCGTTGTCCAATTCATTAGGGCGATTTCTCAATCCACTGGCTACATTGGAGCCCTCTCATTTCTGGTAAGCCCTGCATATGAGGACTCCTTTTATTTTTTCTCTCTCTCTCTCTCTCTCTCTCTCTCTCTCTCTCTCTCTCTCTCTCTCTCTCTCTCTCTCTCTCTCTCTCTCTCTCTCTCTCTCTTCACTGTAAATATGTCAGTCAGCCTGGACTGTGGGAGGGGTGGGTGCGGGTAGGTTTGGGGGGTGTGGGTGGTGTATAGTCCCTCTTCATGGGGTGAATGCAGCATGTATTGACACTTAAAGAGAGACCGTTTCCCTCTGCTCTCTCTCTCTCTCTCTCTCTCTCTCTCTCTCTCTCGGCCTATTGGCATTTTTTGTGTTTTTTTGCCGCCCTTCAAACCTCTTTATTTCCCTCCTCGCCATACATACAGCCCCCCGTCCACTCCCCATTGGGCCTTTATTCCCCTGGTCATTATTGCCGGGAATTCAAGAATTCAGTTCCACAAAGCCGTCAAACCTACAGTATGCCCCCCACCAGGTAATATGCATATCTTAAAGAAATGTGCCAGGGTGACATTATGGGCTCCATCATAACGGGTGCTCTGCCAAAAAGACACCAAAAACGTAGAGTACTGTATACATATATGGGGGCCGGAGAATCTGCCCGGTGATGGTGTTTTAGACCTGCAGGGTGACACAGGGTGGCCTTAGGGTGCCCCCCCCCACCCGCCCGCCCGCCCCCATGCATGGGTGGGTGTTCATCTCCAGTGTCTCTTTTTCCACGTCTGTTTTCACGACGTCCCCGCATCGCCGGCGAAACCCGCTGTCACCGCAAGCCCCGCCCCCCACCCCTCTGTCCACGGTAACCTTGGACACCTTGACCGCGGTGTGAGAATCTGTTTAAAAATAACCAGGCCCCATTAGTCCGCTGGGATAATGGCGGGTGTGTACCGTGTGTGTGCTCCGCCGTGCCCTTGTGGCAGCAGAGTGCTATCACTGACACCGTGCGTCAGCAATTCTCCCTGTTGCTCCAACGGCAACCGCCCCCCCCACCCCCCAACCCCCCCCCCTCTCTTTTCATTTACACACATGCACACGTACACGCGCATACATGCAAGCACGCGCACACGCATGCGCATGCAGCGGTACACAGGTGCACACACACACACACACACACACACACACACACACACACACACACACACACACACACACACAGACGTATGCATGTATGCTTGCTCATACAAACTCACGCATGCACCTTCAAGCAACAGTACGGTGATGGAAGGAAAAATGCTAAATGATGAAAATATAACATATATAACATATTTCTATTTTTCTCCCCCTGATGCCCGTTTGTTCTGTATAAAAATGTCCAGATAAAGTGTCACCAAGAGGGAGTCGGCGTCCCAGACGTAACGGCGGGAAAATGCAAAGTCCGCTATAATTCACACTCTGGTTGGCTGCGTGCGAGGGGGGGGGGGCCCACGCGGGCGTTTATCAGTAAATGCTATTGGTATTGAGCGGCCAGACGTTTGAAGGTTATGTTTTTGAGCAGTAATTGAAATGCAAAATAACATTAGGATCGATGGTTAGCTCTGTTTATTTATGAAATCAATATGGAAAGCGTCCGTCACAATAGCCCGTCTGATTCCCGCCGACAGCTTAGCACTGCAGGCCCTCGCGCGGCCCGGTGGCTCGCACACTCTTCCTTCTCACTTCGTCTCTGCTCATTAAAAGCCTTTGATTGCCAGCTCTTTAAAAGCGGTATTCATATGTACCCCCTCAGTAGTGCCCCTGGGACCTGCACCCATGTCTACTACTACTACTACTACTACTACTACTACTACTACTACTACTACTACTACTACTACAACTACTACGACTACTATACTACTACTACGACGACCAACGACTACTACCACTGAGACAAGAGACAGGAGTGCTATCGCTGTTCTGCCGTGCCCTGATTCGCCCGCAGGGGGGAAGTGGATTTGACCAACGACAAGCCATTAACATGGCCGTGTGTGCGAAGGGCCCCGGCGACCCCTGGCCGCGTGCAGAGGGCCCTACTTTCGCCGTGGCGACGAGAGATGTCTATTGACGTGGCCTGTTTTCCCCCTCGGCCCCCCCGCGTCGATACGATACACTCTGCTGCTGTCGCTTTGTGGAACAAACATGAACGCTTGCTTTTTATTTTCCTCTGTGAGTGGTAAAATACCCAGCAATAGAAGATATTCAAGTCAATATAGTTCAAATCGAATCACAGAATCACAGAATCACAGAATCACAGAATCAATCCCCGAATCACTGTTTGAAAAAGAAAAACAGACGCTACGCTACGAAGACAATAAAACATGTATTCATGTATTAATGTACTTAACGTAACACATATGCCTGTCACGTTTCCCCTTTATATGAAAGGTGACCGCGTATTAAAATTCAAATCGGCAACGGAGACGACCTTTTTGCGAGGTAAATCAAAGCACCTGATAGGTGCGTCCGTGACCGCGGCGACCATCAACATCTTCAGTATACCAAAATGGCGCATTAGAATGTAAACAATCCCTCATCGCTGTGATCAGCCCCGCCTTTTACTTGACTTCCCTCTGCCTATCTGGCGTGTCGTACGCAGAGAGGCGTCGTCTCGTATCCGCGTACAGAAGAAGCTTTGTTGTTGAGAGAGAGAGTGACAAATGTTGGAAAAGCCATTTACACGTCAGGCGTGTGTCTTAGCCCCGGCCACCAGTTATCGGTGTGTCACAACATGGCCCACGTGATACGGTGATGTAAGCTGGTCGGTCTCCCCTTCTCTGCGTCTGCGTCTGTATCTGTCTCTCTCTCTCTCTGTGTGTGTGTGTGTGTGTGTGTGTGTGTTTGTGTGTGTGTGTGTGTGTGTTTGTGTGTGTGTGTGTGTGTGTGTGTGACGCATGTGCACACACATGTCTCGCCTGCCTGCCCGCCTGCCTGCCCGCCTGCCCGCCTGCCCGCCTGCTCGCCTGTCTGTCTCCATATTATATGACAGCAGTGTGTATGCGCTTGCCTCCCGGTCCACCGCAAACAAGTGTGCATAAACAACAACGACAACAACAACAACAACAACAACAACAACAACAAAAAGCCGATGTTATGTTTGCTTAAGGCACGGGCCCACCGGGAGTGGAGATTCCTCTGTGGGTCTCTGTGAGTGGCTGGCTGGCTAGCCTCCCTGCCACATTGTGGTGGCAGTGGTGGTTGGTGAGGTGACACACACACACACACACATGCAGGCGTATATATATATATATATATATATATATATATATATATATATATATATATATATATTTACTACAGCTAGTTGCTGCATGAGATATATGTTTAGATTACACACCCGCATCCATTCAGGATAACATCCCTGAAGTTTAATTATTCCTGAATAGCGTGGCGCTGGCGGGGGGGGGGGGGGGGGGTGAGGGCGGTGTATAAATCAGTTAGGCCGCCCCTGCCTCTCTCTTTTATGATCGCTGGTGTTTATGGGCAATAAGGGGCAGCTGGTGGGGGATGAGGTGGTGGTAAAAAATGCGGCAGAATCGGGCCTTGGCGTGCAGGACTCATCCCACCCCCCCCCCCCTTGACCGGAGCTCTGATGGTTTCACTGGGAGGCAGCGCTATAAGTTCCTTCATGGTCTGAACACTGTGGGCACGGGGTGGTGGGGGGGGGGAGAGCACCAGCTGGGTTCTTCATTGCATTTAAATGACGGGTGACTGATCATCTGACAAGCTGACTGTTTTAGACTGTTTTTTACAGTTCCATGCACATTTAGTAGTATTGTCAAATTATGTTATGTCAAAATATGTATTATTATTATTATTATTAGTAGTATTATTAGTATTATTATTATTTTGTATTATTATTATGATTATGATTATGATTGTTTTGTATTATTATTATTATTATCATCATCATCTTTTTTATCATCATTATTATTATTACTATTATTATCAATATGTATTGTACAGATACATGGATGGATAATAATCAGATCAGTGTGTGTGTTTATGTTTTATGTCTGTGTGTGAATGTGCATGTGTGTGTATGCATATGACATACGTGTGTGTGTGTGTGTGTGCGCGCGTGTGTGTGCGTGCGCGCGTGTGCATCTACTTACCTCTTCCTCTGATGAAGAGACTAATTCATGGCCGGGAGACAGGATGAGCTCTTTGTTTTAGGCCAGGTAGAGCTCCCTCTAAACAAGGAGAGTCCATCAGGAGGAGATTAATGAAGTAATTTCATGCATGGCTCCATGCCTCCGTCTCCCCCGCCGCACACGGCCACTGTGTCGAAACACCGTGATTTACACGAGACGCCGTTAAATAGCCTTCACTCTCTATCATAACATTTCTCTGTTTGCAATACACCACAACACACTCACATAGAGGCACACACACGCACACAGACACACACACACACACACACACACACACACACACACACACACACACATGCATTAATTTAAACGCATACAAATGCACACACACACACACACACACACACATGTGATTAGTGTTATTATTGCACATTTATTATGTGTTTTTATCTTAGATGGTAGTTGTTGGCCAGTGATATGATTCTTCCCCACATTAACTGAATGTGTGGAAAAGTAAGTCCGATTTTAAGAGCTCTAACAGATAATGGGCTCTAATAGCATGTAATGATAGCTGGACGTTCACACGCCACAGACCATGTAATCTTAGCCTGGATCCTTCATATTGAACTCCATTGAGTGTTACTAAGTTGAGTGTCTGTTACAGAGTAATGTACTCTGGTTGACTTCCGCTCACCAGTGCTACCATTCTCTGTCCCTATTTTCCGAATCACTGCTGGGGAAAATTGCACGATCAAACCCATGATATTAGCTTGTGTTTGTTTTATGAAATAATTCAAGTCAATTATTATTATTAGCACTAAAACAATTATTGTCCTGTGTATACAATCCATGCTAAAACATTCAAGCAACTTCAATTCTGGATGAGCTTTAGAGGCTCTGCTTGCATCTGAAGTTATTTATACATGCTGGGCACTGTGACAAGCCATCAGCTTTCTGCTGTAATCTCCCATAGTCCTGACACAGGGACTCAGTTCCACTGCTCACTGTCTCCCAGCACAGCCCGGCCTGGGACCAGGAGTTCTTGTAATGAAACGTCATCGGCTCCCAATGAGGAGAGGGGGGGGAGTTGAGGAGGTGGAGGACGGTGGGGGCAGGAGGTGGAGGAGGTTGGAGGAGGAGGAAGAGGGGAGGTGGAGGAGGAGGGGAGGAGGAGGAGGCGAAGGAGGGGAGAAGAGAGGGGCAGTTGAGGAGGGTGGTAGGAGGGTGGGGGCAGGAGGTGGCATGAGGTGTAGGGGGGGAAGAGGAAGGAGGTGGAGGAGGAGGAGGAGGAGGAAAGGAAGGAGGTGGGAAGAGGAGGAAAGAGGGGGAGGAGAGGGAGGAAGAGGAGTTGAGTAGGAGGTGGAGGAGGAGGAGGAGGTGGAGGAAGAGGAAGAGGTGGTGGAGGAGGCGGAGGTGTCCGATGCTCCTTTCTCCAACCCCTAAAACCCAGAAGAACAGGATATGCCCAGTGTGGCTCAGACAGTTTACATCTCAGACAAACAGCAGCACCCCCCCACCTCCCTCCTCCTCCTCCTCCTCCCCCCTTCCTCCCCCATCTCCAGAACAGGAAAGGAAGGGGGGGGGGGCGGGGTGGATGGGCGGAGGAGGCTGGAATCGATCGATAGATGTGATCAGCCTCCCCTGGCTGGCGCTATTTTGCGGTGCTGCTCGGAGCATGGGGCTCATGTTGTGGTAGTGGAGTGAGCTCATGGTTTTATAAAGGACTGCGGTGACATCGCTGTGGAGCAGCTAAATATAATCCTCCTCCTCCTCCCTCCTCCCTCCTCCTCCTCCTGCTGGAGACTGGAGAGCTTAACTGCCCCAGCAGACCCCCCCACCCCCCGCCACACTCTCACCCAACCCAGTGGGTAACGGGCACCGCGGCCCGGACTACCACTATCGATCCAGCACCTCCACCCGCCCCCCACCCCCCCCCCACCCCCCCACCGCAAGCAGAACCATCTCTCTCTCTCTCTCTCTCTCTCTCTCTCTCTCTCTCTCTCTCTCTCTCTCCGTGTCTCTTTAGCATGCTCCCTCTTCGCCTGCCTGTCTCACTCTCTCTCGCTCTCTCTTGCTCTCTCTTCCTCTCTCTCTCTCTCTTTCTCTCTCTCTCTCTCTCTTCTCTCTCTCTTCCTCTCCCTGTCTCTTTTACATGCTATCTCACTCCCTCCCTGCCTGTCTGCCTCATTCTGTCTCTGTCTGTCTCTCTCTGTCTCTCTTTCTCTCTTTCTCTCCCTCTCATTTTCCATCTGTTCTGTTTTTGCCAGTTCTCTCTCTCTCTCTCTCTCTCTCTCTCTCTCTCTCTCTCTCTCTCTTCACCATTATCGCCATTACTCTTTGCGTCTTGTCGGTCTGTCTCCAATATTCCATCTCTCTTTTGTTTGCCGCCATAGATCTGCACATCATAAATCTCTGTCAGCTCTCTCCTGAGTGTCTGGCGTATCCGTTAATAAAGAGGCCCCTCCCCCTTCCCTTCCGCCATCCACCACCCCCCCCCCCCCCCCCGCCCATCAGAGGAGGACTTAATGAATGAGAAAATTCTAATTTGTAGGGCTTCTTCCAACGCAGCGTAGATTACAGCCGGTCTCTGCAGAGCGTCTGGGTTTGTGTAGCGACCGGCTCCTGAATAGTCCCATCTTTCATATTTCCTCTGAGATGAAACTCACCCACACCAGCACCAGCCTGCACCGTGCACATCAGGCATGAGCACACACACATACACACACACACACACACACACACACACACACACACACACGCGCGCGCGCGACATCGCCTCGAGGGTCTCTTAGCCCCTAATTCCCCTGATGGTCATTAACGTGGGGCCAGCGACGCCGACGGGCATCCACCATATTTCACCATCAGTGTGTTTTCCCCCTCTCTCCAATCCCAACCGACCCAATCCCCAGAGCATCTCCAAAACCCACCCCCAACACCCCCACCCCCCCCCCTCAAACCCCCCTAACCAGCATCTCTCTGAATTTCATTTTCATTTACATGTTTCGATCTGAGATCACCCTGCCCCCACACAGCCCCCTCTCCCCGGCCCCCTACATACACACACACACACACACACACACACACACATACTTTGGGGTGGCGGCACCTATCCAGTTGTGTGTCTGCGTTTCTACCGTCTGTTTATTTTCCTTTTTTTCCCTTTTTCATTTCGCTCTCCGTCTGCAATTGAGTCTGGGCCTGGGATTGTGTCTGTGTGTGTGCACGTGGTGTGTGTGTGTGTGTGTGTGTGTGTGTTTGTGTGTCGGTGGCACTGGCCGCCCCCCTGTTGTGGAGGTCAGCGTGGCAGCTGCCAGTGGCCCCCCCCCCCCGGTGTGGTGGGTTCTGAAGCGGTGTGCGCGCGGGGGCCCAGAGAGAAGAGGTCTGTCAGGAGCTAATTGAGTTCGTCGTCCCCATGCCGACTCTGGGGCCGCTGGCTTATCGAGCCACATCGCCTGGGGCCCCCTCCCAGACAGACCTGCCCCTGCTGGGGCATCTGATATCACCGTCAACCTGCTTGCAGATGTCACCTCCACCACTTCCACCTCCACCACCACCACCACCACCACCACCCACCACCAGCAGCACCACCTCCATCACCACCACCACCATCATCGCCACCACCACCGCCACCACCACCGCCACCACCACCCTACCCCGCAACCCCCTTCTCCCCGCACACCAACACCACCGCATCCACTCGGGTGGCTTTGATCGGATGCCGCCGATGACACTTAAAGATGAGGTGGAGGAAATGTTATAAAAATTGTTTATTTTTTGGGGGGTGGGGGGATGTGGAGGGGATCATCCAGAAAACTACATTTTCGGACATTTCTCGTCGCGAGATATATCTCAGAAATACACGATGTAGTGAAGCCAAGCGGGAGGGAGGGAGGGAGGGAGGCGTAGGTGGGAGGCGAGGAGGGGGGGAAGCGGAGCTGGTGGAGGGGGGGCGGGGGGACGGGTGGTGGGCACGAAAACTACAATCAAACATTTATAACCAGCAGCCAACATGCGCAGAGGCCCTGCCTCGGAGCGCGGCGCGCCAGAGAGTTACAAATTGGATCTATTAGATCCTTTAGCTCCTTGTGTCGCGATTACAGTTTCAGAGCGTGTCGCCCGCACGCCTGGCGCACACACACGGGCGACAGGCCGACGTGCTGAGGCCAGCGCTCCTCTCCTCTCCTGCCAGTGGAGGAGGAGGAAGAGGAAGAGGAGGAGGAGGAAGACGAGGCAGAGGAGGAGCAGGAGCAGAGCAGCTCGGGTTCGAGGACGAGGCTCCCAGATCATTAGGCCAGCTAATCCCGGTCACAGGAGCGACGGTAGAATAATATTAGGGCTCTTGAAATGCTGTTAGGAGGGCCGCGCGGAATCAGATTAAAAAACCAAACTGCGCAGTGTGCTTTTGTGGGTCCATAAGCCACCACTCAGCATGAATTTTGATCGGTACAAAGGGAACCAAAGGAGGAGAAACAGAGACGCAGAAAGGGTGAGCGAGAGATAGAGAGAGGGACGGAAAGAGAGGAAGAGAGAGAGAGAGAGAGACAGAGAGAAAGAGAGAGGGAGAGAGAGATACTGTATCTTTGACGAGCAGTGCTCCTCTGGGCCGCCAGGCAGCCGAATGTGAACAGCTCTTACCCTGAGGAAGAGGTATAGATTTAACAGCATCAGGTCGCAGCTCCTCCTCCTCCTCCTCCTCCTCCTACCTCTGTCTGTCTGCGTAGCGCACAAGCTAATTAGCACCTGCCCCACATATTGAATTATTTATCGTACCATTGCTGCCATCACGCCGTTTAATGTTCATAATTCATTTTCCTCGACAATGGTATTTATAGATTTCATTTCGAGCCCCCCATCCCATGCGAGAATACAAATATTTATAGTAATATTTCCAATTCTGTTGATTAATATGCCATAGGTTCAAGTGGTTACTGTCCCCTTCAGTGTCATTAATCAATATATGCAAGCGTGTTAAAAACATAAGCACAGAAGTAGTATAATATGTCACGGCACAACGCGTTAAGGGGATTCCGGCCAGCACATTTATTATAAATGACCACATAGAGCTGGAGGAGAAACAGTTAAGACATTTATGCAATTATGCTAAGTGTCACCCGGAGGCTGACCTTTGCACCGGGGGTTAAGCTTACTCTGAATTTGTGAAATAAAAGCCAAATGGAGTCATCCAGCGCGTCCGCGTTTTAATGTATAGCCTTTAATAAGGCGAGTGCAGGTGCCCTCGCGCACAGGTGCACATATCCATCTGAAACGGCGAACATAAAGCAGACCAACAGCCCGGCCTTGCATTCATTTATGGGGGAACGCAATCTGCATTCATTATCAAGGGCACTGGCCGTGTGCTATTTTTAAAACAGGGGCACGGAAATGATTTTACCTTTCCGATTCCTCACGGAGCGGACATTTCGCTGGAGAGTATGTAGTATATATATATATATAGAGAGAGAGAGAGGGGCACGATTACACTTAGTAACGTCCTAGTAACTTCCAAGTCTCCATGAAAAAATAAATCTCACTCACTGGGGCCAAAGATGTATTCCCCCCCCCCCTCCCATTTCCCCCAAGTTTAAGAGAGAAAAACTGCAAATTGAACAACTTGCTTTCTGGCAAATTGTACACTGTAAGAAAAAACAACAACAAGGTTTCTATAGAAACCTAAAACCTTTTTATATTGTGCGGGCTTCATATCAAAACAAGGACTCCAGAAGTGCTTCGCCGAGGGCCCCTCGCTCCACAAGGTCAACGGATTTATCAGCGGCTCGCTTTTTTTATTATTTATTTTAGCAGTTAACCTTTTTGTGAATTTCCAGTGGTGGTGGGGCACCCAGCGCGCCAATGAATATACATGACAGCGTAGGGCAGGGAGACCCAGGAATGAGATTTAATTTGACACACTGACCCCCATCTCCACGGGCCCCCGGAAGCCAGTGTGAGAAAATAAGGTTGACCCCGTGACCCCGGAGCCTGAACCCCACCTTCACCCAGCCTTACAATTAAATCAGCCGCAGAGAGAGAGAGCGAGAGAGAGAGAGAGAGAGGGAGGTAGAGAGAGAAAGAGAGAGAGAGAGGGAGGGTAGGGTGGTCCGGTCTAGCTGATATAGGATACGGCGGCGGTGGTGGCGGCAGTGGCCTCTGGCTTCCTGTCTCTTATCAAGGATAAGATAGACGGGCATAGAGGTGGTGGTGGATGGTGGGTGGTTGTGGTGGTGGGTGGTGATGGTGGGGGGGGGACACACCCCTCCACCCACCACCACCACCACCCCCACCCGCCACGTCACCCGCAGCCTGACGGTAAACTGACATGTCAAGTATGTAAACATTACCATTAGCTGGCAATATGCTAATGGTGCTAAATGTGCAAAAAAAAATAAAAAAAACCTTGAGCTGTGCTACCTGCCACTCACCCGGCCCCACCCCCGGGGCGCCCGCATTTGCATAAGCCGCGTGACGGCTCAATTTCCTTAATGTAGGCTGGCGGTGACCTCTGACCTTGTACGGGGGTACCTGATGAAGAAACGCGCTGTGTGTTTGTGTGTGTGTGTTTGTGTGTGTGACTGTGTGTATGTGTGTGTGTGTGTGTGTCTGTGTGTATGTGTATGTGTGTGTGTGTGTGTGTGTGTGTGGGCCGGATGACCTCGTCTTCACCCCGAGGGGTCACGGTGTCTACACAGTGTCCCCCAATACATTGAGTTATCGGCCTTCCCTCTCCCCCCTATGAAGTTTTATTGAACATGTGTGTGTAAGCACATTTTACACTGCAGGAAATTAATCTTCTAGTTTTTATATGATATTTCATATTCTACGTACTAATTTTAGATGGCATCTAATTGGACAGGGCTTGGAGCTGAACACAGGTTGTAGAAGGTTTCCCCAACTCTATAATATGACAGAGTCTCTGATTAATCCGGAACAAAGCACACACTTTCACAGTGGGGGGTAGGGTCTGTGAGTGTCTGTGAGTGTCTGTGAGTGTGTGTGTGTGTGTGTGTGTGTGTGTGTGTGTGTGGGGAGGGTGGGGGGGGGGGGGGGGGGTCCCTCATTGCCTCTCTAATGGGAAGTTGTGATACATAATTTCATGCAGATAGGCACCTGCACCTCTGTCCCCAGGCATAGGGTCTCACACATCCAGACTCACATAGAAACACAGCCACTTTAACACGCACACACACACACACACACACACACACACACACACACACACACACACACACACACACACACACACACACACACACACACACACACACACACACACACACACACACACTACCATACACACACACACACACACACACACAGACACACATACACACACACACGCACACAGAATGGGGGGGTGGGGTGAACAAGACAAGAATATTAAAGGCAGGCACTCAGAGCTCCCCCAAAGGCATGTGTGCAAACAGCCCCCCTCCACACTCGACCAAAACTGACCTCTGAAATGATGTCATGGCTGCCCCTCTCCCCACCCCTCCCCACCCACTTCCTACCCTGTGACTGAACCGTGCTGGTGATGGACCAGTCTCCTCACCAGCGATGGACCAGCGATGGACCAGGATGTCACATGTATATACAGACGGTGACGGCCTTTATGATCATGAGATCTCACCTCTCAGTCCCTTCCCTCACAGCATCCAGCATATGGTTCTAAAGTACAGTACATAATGTATATATTTTCTTTTAAGGTTCAATTGAACCATCATTCCAATGTTTAAGATTTGTTCATGCAAATAGTGATTGTGATGAATAAAGTGATGAATAAAGCTAAAGCTACAGTTTTAGAGACCTTCCCGCACTAATAAATTATACTATTACAAAGAAATTCACAACAGTGATATCAAATATGTATTTATCCACTGCAGTAGTATTGGGGGGGGGGGGGTGGGTCTGGGTGTTAAGTGTGCAGTAGTACATGGTCCTACTAGTACTACACCGTTTGTCTCAGGAGGGTCTGGCTCTCTCTGAACACGGGGATTCACTCACACTGAGTGTGTTTCGCCCTGACGTCGAGGAGCTTGTACGTTTATGTGTGTGTGTGTGTCTCTCCATATGTGTGTGTGTGTGTGTGTGTGTGTGTGTGTGTGTGTGTGTGTCCATGTGTGTGTGTGTGTGTGTGTGTGTTGTGTGTGTGTGTGTGTGTGTGGTGTGTGTTGATGTGTGTGTGTGTGTGTGTGTGTGTGTGTGTGTGTGTGTGTGTAACTTATGACACTAGGATGTGTGTTGAAGCGTGTTCAGTTCTCCTATGAGAAAAGAGAGAGACAACGTACGCGCACAAGAAAGAGCGACACAAACACACACACGTGCACACACACACACACACACACACACACACACCGAGACACAGTGGAGGCAGAGAGAGGGCCGTGAGGTGGTGAGACAGTCCTACCTTGTATTGTCCTCTTGAAGAAGGCCTTGCAGGCCTCGCAGGACGCCACGCCGTAGTGGTACCCCGAGGCGATGTCCCCGCACACCAGGCACAGTCTCTTGGGGATGGAGTTCAACATGTATTCACACTTGATGGGCGAGTCCTCCATGATGCTGCTGGAGCAGTCGTCGTAGCGCTTGCGGCAGCTGCTGCCCCCGCCGCCGCCGCCGCCGACCAGGCCGCCGCCGCCGCCGGGCGTAAACATGGGCGGGGAGTCCAGGCCGTTGGAGTGGCTGTTCATGGCGCTGACATAGCCGCCGCTGGCATCCGAGTTGCCGCTGGGGCTGTGGTGGCTCACCGTGTCCACCACGGAGGAGGGGCTGGACGGCTCTGTCTTGATGTAGGACCCGCAGCTGGAGGGCAGGTGCCGGTCATCAGCGGCCATCCTATTCAGCAGCCTTGTTGGGGGGACGAGAGAGGGGGAGAGAGGGGGAGAGAGAGGGGGGAGGGGAGAGAGAGAGGGGGGAGGGAAAGAAGGGGGGGAGAGAAAGAGAGGGTGGAGAGGGATAGAAAGAAAGAGCAAGAGGGAGAGAGAGAGGGGAGAGAGAGAGAGCGAGGGGAAGTAGAACAAGAAGGAGAGGGTGAGAGAGAGTTTAGTCACACTCCGTAGGCGAAAATAAGAGCAATTCATAACACAAACCATTGGTTTTATATGAATAGTAATCAATATACCAACACAAATAACACAGATGAAATGGCGTTCCCTGAAGCTTCTGTTTATTTTAGGACAACAGCCCTGAGGATGGTTAATGTGGTGTTCAGACCAGGGAGGCGTGGGACAACTTCCCAAGATCCCTCACCAGCAATGATCTCTCTCTCTTTCTCTCTCTCTCTCTCTCTCCCTCTCTCTGTATCTCTCTCTCTCTCTGTATCTCTATGTCTCTCTCCCCACTATGGTCCCTGCACCACCACCACCACCAGTCAGCCAGGTGGGAGGACTTTAATCACCTCATTAGCGACAAGCACAAGCAGCTGCAAAAGAGCCCTAGCGTAAAAGAAGAACACACACACGCACACGCACACGCACACACACACACATAAACACACACGCACACACATGCACACACGCACCCCACTGGGGCATCTCAGGGCAGGGCAGGGTAGTTTGGAGCGCAGGATGGACCTCGTCTCCTTGAGTCAGCAGTCAGGCAGGAGGAAGCATAACGGTGAGCTATTGACTTTTCCACCGTCTGTGACGCTATTCCGGAGAACACAACAATAACAACAACATCCTCTTCCTGTGATGCTGTGTCGGTCTGCAAATTTCCCTGGCACCGCTTCTTGCACTCAAAATGCCCCCGGTGACCTCGAAGACCTCGTAAACCCCTGCAGACCTCGCAGACCCCGCCAAGACCTCACAGACGTCGCAGGCCTCGCAGACCCCGCCAAGACCTCACAGATCTCACAAACCTCGATGACCTCGCAGACTTCACAAACCTCGATGACCTTGCAGACCTCACAAACCTCGAAGACCTCGCAGACCTCACAAACTCCGCAGACCCCACAGACCCCGCAGACCCCGCAGAACTCACAGGCCTCGGAGTATACCAACCTCAGGTTTAACCATAACGTGGTTTGCTTTAAAATATACAGAGGAAAGAAAAGACAAGAGGGGGGGGGAACTTTTTAAGCTTAGGCAAGCTGACTTTGGTTTGTTGTCGCACAAATAGGGTGAATTGAGCGGGAGGGGGGGAGGGGGGGGGGGGCTGGGGACGGGGGGGACTCCCC
>PIJE02000269.1:60912-68412 GCA_002895965.2 Coryphaenoides rupestris
GCTGGCTGGCTGCTCGCTGCATTGTGTGCAGACGTGGGGTTTCTGTGGTTGAAAAACCCAGCTATTACGGAGCCCTTTGTGTCACCGTAATGTTTGTAATTCAATTAGAGCGTTGAACGTTCACCGCTAATGCAATTCTTCATTGTGCCGTCAAATATATACAACTGGAGGCGGGGGTGGGGGGTGGGGGGGGAGAGGAGGAGCAACGTTTTTGGAAACGTACCAAAGTCAAAAAGCTTAAAAGCTCAATACGCGACTCAGAACTCAGCTTTTGATTCAAATTCCTCGGGCCGTCGCTGCTATTGAGCTATTGTGTATGGAAACCCTCCCTTTGAAAACCCTGCGCTGAATACAGTAGAAAACGCCTGGAATCAGACTCAGGCAGGGAGAATGGCCCTCCGCATATCCAGCCCCTCCCTCCACCCTCCCACCACTGAGGCTGGAGGGGAGCACAACCAAGGCCCCCTCTCATTGTGCCCAGAGTGGAGGAACTCGCTGTGTTTTCTTGTCATTGTGCTGTCCTGGAATCAGTGCGTCCCGCGCCTGAATAATGCATCAGGCCCCCCTAGCCCCGTATGTACACTATGTAAATAGTCAACAATGGCGACCGCTGCGGTAACAACAGGTTGGGGTCTGTCGGAGTATTATGTGAACCAGCCAATTGGGGGGGGGCGGAGAACAGCGGAGTTCAGGGACCCCGAGTCGTGATTTCAGCCGTCCCCACGCAGATCATTTGCAGACTCCAGCAGTCACATGGTGGCAGTCTGGAGTTGGGGAGGGAGGGGGGGGGTGGGAGGAGGGAGGGGGGGAGGGGGAGGGATGGAGGGAGGGGGAGGTGGGGGGGGGGGGGGAGGGGGGAGGGAGGGGGGAGGGGGAGGGTGGGGGGGGGGGGGGGGGGGGGGGGGGGGGGGGGGGGGGGGGGGGGGCGCGGCCTAACGGCCCCAGGGCTTGAAGGGCGACACATGAAGGAATTAATTGTAGGCCAATTTATGTATGGGGTTAGGGTGGCGTCTACCGAGGCCTTTTGGAGAGGGGGGGCTGCACCACCCACCCGCCACACACACACACACACACACACACACACCACGCACACACACACACACACACACACACACACACACACACACAGACGCACACACATATATACTCACACAGACACACACACACAACACACACACACACACACACCGTTACTCCGATTGCTTTATAGCAAACACTGGAAGTCGGCTTGTCGCTCCCGGACATCTCGTCCCGACCGGCTGAAATGGATTCCATAGGATATGATTAACATGCCGGTCCGGGCGGAAGATGATTTATGACAGACCACCAGACACGCCGCGGCGTACAAACCGGTGCTTATTACACGGCAGCAGCAGCAGCAGCAGCAGCACCCTGAGGTTTTAGCTGTCGCTCTTTCATTGTGGGAAGAAAAAAAAAAAGATATGTCCCGGGCGGTGTACTGTGGTGGCTTAAATATTTCATTTTTGTCCATTTTTGACCAACATTTTGTTAACGTTATATTAGTCTGCAGTGTGAGGCTTCTCCCCGAGTCCCTTTTACGTTGCATTTCAAGCACTGAACACGTCTCCTGTGTGTACTTACTTACTGGTGCGGCAGTAGCTCAGGAGGTAACAGCGATTTGTCTGGCAACAGGAAGGCTGCTGGTTCAATCCCCGGGCTCCGGCTAGCTAAGTGTCGAGGTGTCCCTGAGCAAGACACCTGCTCCTGACGTGTGGTTGGCACCGCCGTCGGTGTATGAATGGGTGAATGTGAGGCAACTGTAAAGCACTTTGGATAAAAGCGAGATATAAATGCAATCCGTTTACTTACTGTACCTCTCTCCCTCCTGCAGGCAACATCGAGTACAGCTGTCCGGCCACCAACGAGTGTGAGATCACCAAGAGGAGACGCAAGTCCTGTCAGGCCTGTCGCTTCATGAAGTGTCTCAAAGTGGGGATGCTCAAGGAAGGTAAGACAATCACAGGCACACACACACACACTTGTAAAAAAGAAAGAAAAGCCACAAGGCACCCACAGAGACCGGGCAGGGGTTAGCGATCAGCGGCAGCCCCGGTTGTCGTGTTGTCTCGTCCCCCCCGTTAATGATTTAGTAATAAGCGGCGACAAGTGTGTGCTGTTCTGCACACCGCCACACACACACACACACCCCACCCCTGGGTGAGGAAGGGGGTGAGGACTGAGGAGTGGGTGGGTGATAAGGGGTTTGCATGCCTGGCCAACCACAAACACACTTCATTCCACTCAAGCCCCTGAGCTCCCTGCCTGCCTTCTCCTCCTTCTCCTCCCCATACAAACACAGCAGTAAATAACGTGCAGTTGAGCTGGGGACAGAAATATGCTGAATAGGTCGATCCGGCCGTCTGAGTAATAGAAAAGTAACAGTATTCCGACTGGAAGGGCCTGGGCCCCGGGTCCCTGAGCGCACGGCCGGCAGTCTTGGCTCTCTCCAGCCGTATTGATCCGCTAAATGTTTTCCGAACATCTCAGCCCCCTTCCTGTGTGGATGGTTTTTTAAAGTCATGCCAGCAGGGAATTCAGTGACAATTAAACATGCTTCCGATGGATTTCTGCCCCTCCTCCCTCCCTTCACCTCCCTCCCCCCTCTCCACCCCTCTCCTCTCCTTTCCTCTCCTCTCCTCTCCTCCCCTCTCCTCTCCTCTTCCTGGGCCCCCAGAGACCCAAGGCTGGACACTCTACCGGAGGGTGGTCTGTGCTCAGTCTGCCCTCTGCCCATCACATCAGGAGATACATTCTCCCTGTCACCTCCCTCTCTCTCTCTCTCTCTCTCTCTCTCTCTCTCTCTCTCTCTCTGTCTCTCTCTATCCCTCTATTTCTATTTATTTATTTCTATCTTTCCCTCTCTCTCTCTCCCTCAATCTATTTATTTCTCTCTTTTTGACCCTCTCCTGTTCAATCTCTCCATCTCTCTCTCTCTCTCTCTCTCTCTCTCTCTCTCTCTCTCTCTCTCTCTCTCTCTCTCTCTCTCTCTCTCTCTTTCTCTCTATCCCTCTATCTCTATTTATTTCTCTCTTTTTGACCCTCTCCCTCTCAATCTCTCTGTCGCTCCATCTCTCTGTCTCTCTCTCTTTGTCTCCCTCTCTGTCTCACTTGTTGGTGATCCACAAAAAAAGAGAGAGCTGGATAAATGAATGAAAAAAACATATGTGGCCTGGGGAGTGGTAGGGGAGGTGTGTGTGTTGTGTGTGTCCGTCGTGTGTGTGTTGTGTGTGTGTGTGTGTGTGTTGTGTGTGTCGTGGTGTGTGGTGGTGTGCCGTGTGTGTGTTCTTGGGGGGGGGGGTGTGTACTCCGCTGGGAGCACCCGGTACAGAAACATATTTTCATTACTTTGCTTTCCGTGACTGATGGTCAAGTGGGTGTTCTGCTTTACAAAACGTCTCAATCGCTCACTGCAGGGTGTGTGTGTGTGTGTGTGTGTGTGTGTGTGTGTGTCAGGGATATTTTTAGGCGTATCACACACCAATACTATAGAATGATCAAATGTCATTATGGCTAGATGCCCGTTTAAAAAGGCTATTTGAATTGATATTGATTATGACAAGCAAAATGGTAACTAACCTAATGTTACACATTATATTATTACTGAGTAATGTGTGTAACAAAATTATATTTTAAAATACATGTGTAACTCTAATATATATATATATATATATAAAAATATATATTGAACGTGTTTATATTTGTATTTCCCCAGTTTTCCTCATGTGTGGAGTAAAATCTATAGATTGGTATATTTATGTCTCCCAGTGAGAGCCACAGACAGGCCGTATGGATCTCCACACAGTAACAGAATCCCCTGGTACTGCATGCAGCCAGATAAAGACACAGTGCCAGAAAGACAGAGTAATCGCATTACTATCTGATGAAAAATGTATGCCAATATATCATGCCGGGGGAATAAGAGACTCGCAAACAGGAAAAAAAAGAAAAGAAAAAAGAATGTAGTCATGGCCATAGATGGATGACCTGTATCGTGGTCAGCGTGGTTAAAAAAAATAAATAAAAAGTATGGCGGAGCGAGTATTGCGCCGGAATATGCATGCTTAGGCTAACAATCTGAATGTATATTCAGCACATCCCCAGAATGGTAATGAGCCTAGCGGTTAGCATAGTAGCTGTCACCACCGCCACCGCCGCCACCGCCACCGCCGCCACTCTGCAAACAATGATCTGTTGGCGACGGACGTCCACTTACAAGGAGAGGGGATATCCGGACAACGGACGACCCTCATAACCACCAATTAAATTGTAAACGTACGATTAAACACGTTCTGTACGCAGATTAGTGGAGAAAGGCGAAGGTGCATTCCTAGCTGGGTATTGGCGTGTCTTTTTGGACTTGGCTCTGACTCCCCCATATATCACCCTTTTCGGTGTCGCCCGGGTTGCGATGAAAAAAGTGTGCGCGAGAGAGAGAGAGAGAGGGACGGGTCTGTACCCGGGGGTAAGCTCTGGGAAGCCGCGAGCTCAGCGCCGTATGCTCAGATCGTGGTCTATGACCGAGCGTGGCGGGTGGGGCTCGGGACAGGGACAGTGGGGACAGGGACAGGCACATGTGACTGAGTAAGACTGCCTCTCTCTTTCTTTCATTACTTCAGAAAGGTCACATTCTGTCTCCACGGAAAAATCACCTAATTATAACTTAACAGCTCAATAAGGTACAACCCCCCACCCCCCCACCCCCCCGCCTACCACCCACACGCACTCTGGTGGATGAGATCGCCGTCTCTAAATGCTTCCCTGTCAAAATCTAAAGAACGATTATCGATGTGGATATGGAAAATATGGACTTAAAACGGTACAGAATTTGATTTAGAGATTTAGATTTTCTTGGTAATGTCGCCAATTGTAAAGTTGGTATAGTCTGATCCGGGCCACTGATCCTAGTACTGACATGAGTTGTGTGTGTGTGTGGTGTGTGTGTGTGTGTGTGTGTGTGTGTAAGCCTGGCAAGTGTTGGGAAGTGTAACCGGGGAAATGATCTTCCCAAGACCTGCGGTGGTCCGCTTACACGGAGATCTGGCCGAGAGCAGGGGGTTGAGGCTCTGTACTTTCTCGTGACTGTATAAAGGAGGAAGTGATCAATAGAAGAATCAAATGTCAGGAGCCAACAGGTTTCCCCTCTGATCAATGGAAACGGATCAGAGCTTAGGGAGAGAGAGAGAGGGAGAGAGAGAGAGAGAGAGAGAGAGAGAGAGAGAGAGAGAGACCCAGATACATTGGAGAGATTACATTGACGTCGCTTTCGCAAACCGAGTGGCTCTATGCACTGGCGTGTCTTCTCCCTCTCTGGCTCAAACACACACACACACACACACAAGAACAAGGACAAGAACAAGACTCGGATGAACTAATGGCTACAGAATAATTGACAAAGCCTCCCCTTCCGTATAATCACTGACAGTCAGAGGAAAACGGGCAAACAAACGGTATTTCTCGGCGTTGCATCGCTCCACGTGTTCTCTTAACTCGTTAGAAACTCTTGTTCCTCAGATGTTGGACGTTGGACGTATGCTACGCGTGTGTCGTGTTCCTTGCTAGCTGCTAGCGGTGCAGCATAGAGTACGGGTACTGGAGAGTGGGAACATTAAGTTAGCTAACCTGTAAGTGGAGCGCATAAACGCGGGGGGTCAGAACGGCATCCTGCTGGGATCAGGAGACGTGTGTGTCGGGGTGGTGGGGGGTGGCGGGCTGTGGGGGTGGCGGTGGGTGGGTGGGAACGTGTGACCATTTTTTCCGCTGCCCTCGCTCATCGCCACTCGTGATTAAAAATGCTGCGACGCGCTTACAAGCACGCGAAGCTGGCAACGGGGGCCCTTGGAAATAGTGCTGACGGCAGTTTAGCGGGTCGGCTGCCTTGAAAGGCAGGGTTCACCGTGCCTTCGCCATGTGGCCTTCTGATTTTCCCAGCTAAAATAGGGTCCGCCTAAGCCCCCCTTGGCATTGCCAACCATCCCAGACACGCTGACACTTTCCCCCGGGGAGAAAGACCCGCAACAGGTGAGGGGCTCAACGTGCGGACCCCTTGCCCCTGGCCCCGGCCACACAAAGTGAGTGAAGACAGGCCCTTTTGTAGGAGTGCCGTATGAGGGGGATTATGATTGTTTTTGGAGAGAAAGAGGAACCCTAGGTCAGCTGGCCTCAGCCCCCGGCCCCGAGGCCTGTGTTAATCCGTGCACAAATACCAAGCCGCCTTGGCCAGCCCCCCCCCACCCCGGCCCCCCACCCCTTGCACCCTGCCTTTGAAGAGGAGACACCCGAGCCCACCCAATAGCACCCTCGCTGAACCGCATATGCCGCCGGGCCATAAAAACGGCAAGTTGTCTTTGGATGAGTTGGCACCGGGGACCTGTTCACACGCTAATAACACACACCTACTGTTTACTGCACCGTGGGGGGTGGGGCTCAGAAGAGCCACTGCCGTCATGCACATCGACGTGTGAACCTCTCGCCAGCCTCGCTCACAGCGCGTGCGGCGCGGGGTGGGGGGGTGGGGGGGGGGGCAGGGGTGGGGGGCTGTGGGGGAGCGACTGAACAGACAAAAAAATAGCGAAATCCCCGAATGAAATGGTGAAGCTCCTCTTCATCGCCCTGCTGCTCCTCCTGCTCCTCCTCCTCCTCCTCCTCCTCCCTCAGGCTCTGACTGCGCACGTGTCCGACTCGCGTTGGACCACGTGTGTGTGTGTGTGTGTGTGCGTGCGAAACGAGACGAGGCGTTTGCGCAGAGCTCGGATTTCCCGTCAGCATCTGTTAATTATGGCTGGGACTGTTCTAATTAAAAGAGGCACCCATGTACCTTGGAACCGCGGCGCTGGGCGTTGTGCCGGCTGAAAGGCAGCCACATGACTTGAGCCCAAAGGAAGACTCTGCGTGTGTGTGTGTTGTGTGTGTCTGTGTGTGTGTGTGTGCCAGCCTGCACCTGGCGAGAACTGAGTGTCCCTCACGCCACCCCGCCTCTTCAGGAGACATGCGGTGGGAACGACGACGCTGGGGCGAGTAAATAAGCGGTGACATCGCAATTAACGCCACGTGGAATTTTCCATGGCTCGCGGTAGCCGCGGCCGTCACAGCTGAACTGGAAAGCTAAGCTAAGTACTTAAACCCCACTCCGGGATCAAGGGGGGGAAGACGGCCGACGACTCGTCTCCGGGACCCCGCCCTATGTGGCAAGATGAAGAGCAGGGCAGGAAGGAAGAGAAAGGGAGAAAAACCGTCTTCATGTCATATGATACATTAAGATTACTTTTTTTTTTGGGGGGGCGGGGGTAGTTGCCATCAGATAATTCCCAAGTGCATGCTGGGAAGGATGAGCCACTGTTGGGAATTACGCGAAATTAGGTTAGTGGGTTGTCAGTGTCAGGAAATTGAAAGACAATCCTAATCAGATTTGCGTTTCAAGGGAATCAAATAATTCATACAAGCGGAGAGGAGAAGAAAATCTCTTTATTCAACACCGTTTAC
>PIJE02000269.1:73412-81562 GCA_002895965.2 Coryphaenoides rupestris
ACACACACACACACACAGATGCTCACACAAGCCAAATTACACAGATGATATGCTTATGCATATGCCCACATTATAGTCACACATGCATTCACTCATGCAAGCCAACATGTACCGTATATACTGTATATAAACAGACTGGGGCTACCGTACACAGAGCTGCAGGACCCACGTGTCCACTGACGAATGTGGCCCCATGTCTGTTTATTCAGATGACGACTCTAAATCCAGATCCATTTTTCCTAAAGCCCGGCTTGAGCCCGGAAGGCTGACCTCGTGCATGGTGTACCTGCAGGAGGTCTTAGAGTATTCCTCACGAGGAGGGCTCCACATTAATCTGCTCCAGATCTGTACCGCTAAGGAGATTACCCGTATACTTCCATCCCATCCATGTTCCACTGTCCCTTTCTACCAAACCCACCACCACCACCACCACCACCACCCCCCTCATCCCCATCACCCCATCCCCATGCTGGATCACCACAGGGGGGCCGGTGGCCTGCACGGTCAGCACTCGGAGGGTTTGGCCAAAGAGCTTTACTCTGGCCTGGTCCGTGCTTGACCCAATAATACACCATCATCCACGCCGCCCACAGCACCACCTCACTGGCGTGACACACACAGTGGACGCACACGTACGCAAACACACGTACATCGACACGCACCACACACACACACACACACACACACACATGCATCGACACGCACACACGCACGCACACACGCATGCACGCACGGCACGCACACACACATGCATCAACACACACCACACACACACACACACACACACACACTCACATGCACACACATGCACACACACGCACGCCAACATGCACACACATGCACGCACGCCACACATGCACACACACACACACACACACACACACACACACACACACACACACACACACACACACACACACACACACACACACACACACACACACAGACACCCACACCCAAGAATGGGGTATGTCATACTCGTACATGCAGGCAGTCGTCTCAAATGCAGACGGCCTTCATTCTGTCATCCTACGCAGGCGGGTTCCATTATCCATATATATTTCATTGAGTGGATCGCGCGGATACATTTTGAGCCGCGAGGCCGTCCACACAGTACAAGGGGTTTATTTTAAGCGATGATGTTTACAGTATGTGTAATGGAATTGGGTGTGCTATTCAAATTCCATTACAGGCAGCTAATTAAGTTAGTAGTGAAGAGAAGGGAGGCAAAGAATAAACAGACGTAGCGTGGAAGTGAGCTCTTTAGAGCTGTCTACAGTAGTGTTTGTTTTGTGTGTGTGTGTGGGCGCTAAGTACACCGGTAATCAGATTAATGTTATAAGACTGATTGTGAAGCACGGTCATAATCTTAATGGGGATTTGCACTTTGCATTGTGGGAGCTGGCCTGGCCCGCGCTACACTCTGACACCGTGCATAATTAGCATGTAACCCAAAAGAGAAATCCAGTGGCAGAGTGCCTAAGTATCGCCGTGTTCCGTCCGAAAGGGAATGCGATGCGTGCTCAACACACTGTTCTGCCAAACAAGCTACCTAGGAGATGATGGACTGTAAGTAGATTAATCTGCATCAATCTGTGTCAGCAAGACACACACACACAAAGACACACACACACACACACCACGGACATGACAGCACACACCACACCACACACGAAACACAAAGTCACAACACACACACGCAGCAGGCTTACATGGGCATGCTCTAGACACAAACAACATTGGGAAACAAATAGCAAATCAATGCTATGCAGAGCACACACAGACAGCAGACAGACAGACAGACAGAACACCACAGACAGATCAGACACACACACACACACACAAAGCAGGCTGCTTATTCATTATACTTTATTGCAAAGTGTGTCCTTACAACATCCATACTCCAACTGAATTCTTTCCACAGAAGAGAACAAAAAATACTGGAACTTCATATAAAGATACCATCAAGCTATTATCTCTCTCTCTCTCTCTCTCTCTCTCTCTCTCTCTCTCTCTCTCTCTCTCTCTCTCTCTCTCTCTCTCTCTCTCTCTCTCTCTCTCTCTCTCTCTCTCTCTCTCTCTCTCTCTCTCTCTCTCTCTTTCCGTGTGTCTCTCTGTCCCTGTGGTGGAGCTGGTATTAGGACAGCGGCTGTCCCCTGGCTATGGCAGGGGCTGCATAATTGAGTTGTACATGGCTGAACCTGATCAGAGACGGTTCAGTGGCTCAGCGGGGCTCCACACGCTGCCCGTCGATGCACCCACAGCACCCCAGGGCAGTCCACCGCACTGGCCTCATACCGGGGCTCTGCTTCCTCCACCACCACCACCACCCTCCCCCCTACCACCACCACCACCCACCACCACCACCACTGGGAGAAGCAGGCAAAAAAAGGAGAGGCTAGATAGAAAGAATCTTAGTTTGCATTTCCATTTAACTTTGTAATTTTTTTGCCAATAGCCTTTGGCAAATTGATGATGAAGATAGCAGTTAATTTGCAAGTAGTCTTGAATCAGTCAAGACAATGGTAGATAGCGTCAAAAGTGACCCAGCAATGACCAAACACTACAATTTCAGTGTATGAAAGAAATGGCACTTCATTTGTACTTTTATTTGGATGCATGTGGAGATGCATCCAAAAAGTGCTGTCCCAAAAGTGTACAGTTGGATGGCCTTTTCACGTGGGCCAACGAAGCAACGGGGGTCCCATTGTGCATGTGGAGATGCATCCAAAAAGTGCTGTCCCAAAAGTGTACAGTTGGATGGCCTTTTCACGTGGGCCAACGAAGCAACGGGGGTCCCATTGTCCTCTGCTGTCCACAAACAGAGCAGAAGGACTTTATTTAATTTAATTTACAACCAACAACTGTTTGACGTATAAACAGTTACTGCCCACCTAAACTGTCTATTCTTTTCAAATGATTGCAGATACGATTTGATTCAATTCGCGTCGTTCTCCCCATATAGCTCCGTGAAACACAGAGCTCGGGAGGTGTCAGAGGTCGGTGTCATTAAAAGCGGTGTTACATGTGAGCTGACAGATAGCTTGTTGTTCCTAAGGTGCTAACAACCTTTGACACACATAGCGTCCAGAGCAACTGTGGTCTGTGAGAGGTTCGGCGGGGGGGGGGGGCAGAGAACTACGTATACGAGATGCTCTCAATATACCAGGACCTGTTAATCCCCCCCCCCCACACACACACACACACACACACACACACACACACACATAGCTGCCGCCCCTCTCTGAATGTCCACCACTGTGAAGGGTGTGTGTATATATGTGTCTGTGGGGGGAGGGGGCGGGGGGGGGGGGGGGATAACATGGTAAGGGTCTTTAACCCATGTGACCCTCACCCCCACCAACACCACCACCACCCACCATAACCCCTTTCAAGTGGGAGTGTGGGAATGGCATGTGTTGTGTTGTGTAGAAACTGCAAGGCATGCCACTTGTCCTATGACCACGCTCGTTCGCCCAATGTTTGTCACCTGCTACTGCATATATCTCTCTCGCTCTCTCTCTCTCTCTCTCTCTCTCTCTCTCTCTCTCTCTCTCTCTCTCTCTCTCTCTCTCTCTCTGTGTCTCTCTCTCTTTCTCTGTCTCTCTCTCTCTCTATTTCTCTGTCTCTGTCATTCTCTCTCTCATTTTTAAATTTTTTTTATTCAGTTTATTTGTCAAGTGCTGTAAATATGCCAGAATTAGCCAGTAGGCTAGTTCTCATCTGTAGCCCCCTGGCCAGGTGTGAAGTTGGCAGCTAAAATTAAAATCATGTGTTTTCACCTCATGGGACATTTTCGATGTCGCGGTGAGAGAACGCAGCTCGCTTGCTGTGCCATCGTGAAAAGGATAATTTAATGTATTGATTTACTGGCTGGCAATAGAAGCGTGGAGCTGTGTTCTACTGTTGACATTTCAACAGAGTCATTTATTCAGATGTGTTTTCATTCAATTTCCTCCCAATTACGTTTACTCTAACAAACCTCAGAAGAGACAAAGCGTTCTCGTGTCATCGCCGACGCCCGCCGTTGTTTGTACATTTATTTATGTTTCTCCTCCGCTGGATTCCCGTCCGGATGAATACAGCATAATAAGCCGGCCTTGTTTGCATGCTTCTGTTCATTACTGGCCTTTGGGGAATATTCATCATCTCCTCCTTTATTGGATTCCTATTCATCAGCTCATAGCCGCTTGACAGACAGCCGAGCTCGCGCCCCGGTGTGTTAGCCGCTAGCGTGCGCCGCGGCGCGTTAGCCGCTAGCGTGCGCCGCGCCGCGTTAGCTGCTAGCGTGCGCCGCGGCCGATGTTAAAGAGAGAGCGAGAAGGAGGGAGGGAGTGAGGCAGGGAGGGAGAGGGAGGGAGGGAGATCACGCCTCTTGTATGTTGTCGTGTTTGTGTCTGCTCAAAGCCCCGCCGTCGTAACCACCACCACCACCACCACCACCACCGCCCCCACCCCGCCTGTCGGCCCACCCGCCTCCATCTCCCACCCCCCCTCATCATCACCACCACCACCACCACCACAACCACCACCATCACCACCCCCTCCGGCGCGAGCTCTCTCCCCTTGTTTTCTCTCTGCCATTAAATTGTGAAATCTACTTACTGTGTTGCCGGGCCTGATCCCACTCAAGCTGCGTAATCTCCCCGTAATGGAGTGTGAATACTGCCGGGCAATAAATCAGCAGCTCATCAGTGCACTTTATTAAATATAGACACCAACAGACAGCCCTGAGTACATTCAATTTAGCCCCGTGACGTATGCCGAGCCATGGCCGCAGATAGAGATAGATTGAGCAATCAGGTGGATGCTGAGGGGTGGAGAAGGAAAGTTGGGGAAGCAGTTGGAAGATTGAGATGGGTGGGGGGGGGGGGGGGGTGGGGGGGGGGGGGGGGGGGTTAGGGTGGAGGTTAGGGTATCGGGGTGGGGCGGGAGGTAGCAAAGGGGTGTGCCATCCAATGCGAGCACATGGGTGGGGACTGGGAGAGGGGGATAAAACGGGTTTGTTCTGACATGTTCTGGGTGGTGCTGAGCCTCCATTGTGTTGTCGCCATGAAGCCAGGCTCCTAATGTCCTTCGGTATCTGCGCGGTTATTAGTGTGTAGTGTTATTTAGCATCGGTCGTCAGCAGGGTGATAATGTGCCTTTAAGACATCATCAGCGGCGCTCTGCCCCTCATTAAGCTGCGCGGGCCGCGTGGCAGCGCAGATAAATTATGTGTAATTATGGGCCGTGATTAAAGGCTGATTCGTGCCGCTCTTGGGGGGGGGGGCTACACAGAGATATACGGCGTGTGAGAGGAGGAGGGGGGGCGGGCGCTAGGACCCAGGGGAGAGGGTATGCAGGGCGGGAGACTGGGGGGTGGGGGGGGTCAGGAGGTCAGAGGGCGCAGATTAGGACAAGGGGATTACTGTATTTATCGTCATTCAGCCTCATAATGCTGACGGAGACCGAGTCGGCCGCATTGGAAGTGATGGTGATAACCGGAAGATCTTCTGGAGGTGAGCAGCGGAGCTGAACACGGAGAACCAGGATTAGTTGTCACTCATCAGGCTGTTTCACATCGACTACCGTACATCAGATGTGTATTGACCAACGTAGCCTATTGTCCCTTCCTCGTCTGGTCAGCTGATTCTCTGTTGTACGTCTGCCCGTGGTTCGGGTCAAACCATTCATGTCAAGCTGGGGAATTTATTATTACCGAGCTGCAATTGATTGGATCATCATCCCAATACCATGCCATGCAAATTCAGGAAGAATCGGCAGCTGCAAGGCTCACACACACACACACGCACGCACACACACACACACACACACACACACACACACACACACACACATGCATGCTTATGCACAGACACACACACACACACACACACACACACACTCACAGACACACACACACACACACACACACATGCAATGCAATGCAGGCAAATGTGTATGCGGCGGTATACATGCACAAAAGCACTAACACACACACACACACAACAAATATATGCACACACACACGCAGAGTCATTAATCTGCTCTGTATTTTTGCCTCCTTCCCGAATTGGCTATACATCTTATTATGACTCATGGCGGACCACCACAGACAGCCCAAACACATCAGACATGCACACCTCTCTCTCTCTTACTTCTGCTCTTCCTTCAGAGGGTATCCTCTGAAGGAGGAAGATCCCTCGATATATAAAAACAAGCTCATGGCAACGCGATCATTCAGGCCCGGTCTGAAGTGAAACGGAAATAAAAATGATGAGCTAAACCCGCGGTGTCCTGTTAGCGGCGGTCTCACTCCAACGAGTGCCGGGAGAGCACTTGACTTGGCTGGGCTGAGATTGCCGGCGGCTAGAAGACTTCAGGGCCAGCTTGTCCTTCTGATAGCTGGGCCGTGATAGATCTGCCCCTGTCCAGCCAGAATTACTCCCTTCCCTCCCTCCCTCCCCTCCCTCTCTCCCTCTCTCGCTATCTCTCTCGCTATCGCACTCTCTATTCCTTCCCCTCTCGTCCCCGTTTTCCCCCTTTTTTTCCCTGTCTTTCCTTTCCTCTCCCTTATCTCCCTCCTCCTCCTCTTTGGCCTATATCTCCCTCTCCCTTTCTTTCTCTCTTTCTCTCTCTATCTCTCTCTCTCTCTCTCGATCCCTCCTCTCTCTCTGTCTGCTCTGTCGTCTGATTGAGGGTGAGTTACGACTTGGTTGCAGCTGGAGGGGGGGGGGTGGGGGGTGGCGGTGGTAGTCGGTCTGGGTGGGGTGGGGTGTGGGTACCATGGCTCGTAATTACATCTCTTTTTATTACCCGCACTAATGGCCCTGGGGGAGAGGGAAACAATAATAAATTAATAGAATATGAACTCCGAGCGCAACGGAAATCCACGGCGTTTCATTTTGGGGCCGTCCCGGGTTCTGGCAGACGAAACGGCCACCCTGATTAATCTGTGTGCGGGGTCCCCACCACCCCCCCCCCAACCCCCAACCCTCCCTCCCCTGCCTCACGGCGACTGGGAGGGAGGTCTTTTTGGGAGACAGATAAAAAGAGAGAGAGAGAGAAGGAGAGAGAGAGGATGTAGGGTTTGATGTTCCCAGTTGCCCTTAAGTGTTTTTTTTTATTGTTTTGCGTTCGTTTGTAAAAAGAAAAAAAGCCGAATCGGGCAGTCTAATTGGTCAGCGTTAGCCTCTGGCAACCCCCGCAAATAATGATGTTCCCCAACACTGTGTACCGTGCAATTAATCTGCACAATGCACGCGCTAAATACACACTCGTCCGAGCAAAAAAGAAAGCAAACACTTCTCCTTGAGAGACAGCGCAGGGGGTGAGAGCAGCTTGAGTCGGTCTGAACAAAGGAAAAAGTCCAGCTTGTTATCATTCTTATCATCATCATCATCATCATCATCATCATCATCATCGTCATCACCGCCCTCCCCCCACGCGCTTGTCCCTCCCCCGGACCGGGGAGACCCCCGTCCGACGGGCACTCAGCAGTGGAGTGGAAGGAAGGAGAAGGAGGAGAGGAGGCTCTTCAGGCGGGCGGACAGGCCTGGCCTGATGTTGGTCAATAGTGCGTTTTGTCTCGTCTTGTCTCGTCTCGTCTCGGCCGCCAAGCGCTGGAAGTGGCCGCCGCTGGGCTGGAAGTGAAGATGTAAATATTGATATTTCATTAGAGGGGAAATCACCCACTCCGCCGGCACTTAACCGGCGGGGCCGCTGGTCGTCCGGAGCGCCCCGTGACCCCGGCGAGTCGGGGAGTCACTTCATTACTTGATTAAATGGAGTGGAAAAGAGGCGAGGCAACACGACACCCGATCCCATTTGGAGCGATAATTTAGGCCCTCGCTGCAGAGAATAGAGGGGGCTGCCGAGGCTGGGGCGGCGGTGGGCCGGGCGGGAAAACACCACCTCTCCATCTCACCAACACACACACTGGATTAAATTCAAGGACTTTTAGCGTCAAAGGTAATTGTAGGGCTGCTGCTGCCGCCGTGTGTACGGCCGTGTGCACACGGGCTTGAGAGGTGTCGGGCCGCGCGTGTCTGTGTGTGTGTCGGGCTGTGTGTGTGTGTGTGTGTGTGTGTGTGTGTGTGTGTGCTCCTTCAGCTCCTGCTGATGTTTGCAGAACTTCTTCGCAGCAAAAACCCAGAGGACCTACAGGA
>PIJE02000269.1:84420-100943 GCA_002895965.2 Coryphaenoides rupestris
AGGGATAGATGAGAGGGGAGAGAATGTCTGTGTGAGAGGAAATTAAAAGCAATACATAGCATCTATGTGTATAAAAGAGTGCATTCGTGTGCAAGAATGTTTGGGATCTGTGAGTATTCATGCGTAAAACACCAGGTGTGTGTGTGTGTGTGTGTGTGTGTGTGTGTGTGTGTGTGTGTGCGTGTGCGTGTGTGTGTGTGTGCATGTGTGTGTGGGTATGTAGGGAATATAGATGCCTAGGGTGGGAACTTGATAGGGCACAAACCATTTACTAAAGTCACTGGTTGTGCGCTGGGCTTATGGAGGAGTGTCCCAGTGCTGCTGTGAGTCCTCCATCCATCCCCGTTGCTGGCAGCCATGCTGGTCTGCCACCACCAGTGCTAACAAGCCAGTCTAATGCACAAGCCACATGATGCCTTAAAACGTTTTTACGACAGCAGAGGAATTTCAGAGGCACGGCGTACAAGAAATTAATTGTTGATCCCATCCCAATTATCTCAAGATTCAAGACTCAAGTTTCAAGAATTTAATTGTCACATACACATACAGGATGTGCAGTGAAATTAAAAAGTGGCGATGCCCAGCGGAATGTGCAACAGAACAATACAGATATCACAAATATCACAATTGAAGGGAAAGAATCTGAATATCCACACTATTTACAGTCTTTACAGCAAAAGGAACAGTTTTTTGGGAATGATAAATATGAGCAAATAAATAAATAAAAACAAGTAGGCATATCAACAACAAGGCCATATAATAAATTTATACCAAAAATGTAGAGGGAATGGATCAGGCACGAGAGGGACGGATCAGGTAGATTACAGGGGACATTTTAGCGTTATCATTTCAATGTGGGGCTAGTTTATGCAGATGAACAATGTTTTACTTTCCTCCATGTTGCCTGCACCCAGATCTCACGCTGCGTTTCGATGATGATGATATCCGTCATGAAGATGATGTTAAAAAAAAAGCAGTTCCCCTTTAAGGATGAGAGGTTTTAATTGTATAAAAGTAGAGTCGTGTACAACATGCGATATGTCACAAAGCAGATCGCACTATTTCTCTGCACGGGAGCTTCAACCATACCGTGTGTTAAACCTTTACTAGGCTCTCATTGCGCGTCGTGGATAATTGATGGTAATTAGCAATACACATACCGAGATACATAAGAGAGTTCATAAGCGGGGCTATTGAGTGATCTGAGACATGATGGCATCCAGAACAATGTACGTGTGTCTTCAATAACACTGTTTAGAAAGATTAAATATAACTGGGCGGGAGGGGGGGGGGGGCGCCAAATTGTCTAGAACCGACAACACCACAACCACAACACCACACACACATTACCACACACACACACACACACACACACATGCAGGCAGTGTTGACAGCTGATGGGTAGTATGAGGGGAGCGAGGGATGAGATGGCTATCGGTGCCCCTCTCTCATCTCTGGTTGCCTCGGCCCCTGCCTATTACGCTGTCTAATGAGTCTGATTCCCCTCTAAGCCCAGCGTGTTGTGGGGACGTGGGGCAGGTTCGCTGATGTGGACCTCTATTCCAGGCTCCGTGTGGATGTAACGTGCGGGCTGGCGGTGACGGACGTCGGGTCCGTCCGGCACCGTCTTCTCTCCCACCGCGGTGGAAGCAGGTCCCCATGGGGGGGCCTGGGGGGAAGGGGGGCAGGGGGGCTTTGAACCGTGGGATCCCTCGCCACACCGGGGACTTTGTTGATCTCTTCTAGCTTTGTTTTAAAGGGGTGCCGTCGATGCCTTAGTGTGTACGTGTGGTGTGGTGGTGGTGTGTACGTGTGTGTGTGTGTGTTGTGTGTGTGTGTGTGTGTGTGTGTGTGTGTGTGTGTGTGTGTGTGTATTTGTGTGTGTGTATCTGTGTGTGCGTGTGTGTGTGTGCTCTTGCATACATGATTGTGTATTTATTTCCTACTGTGTGTTTGTGTCTAAAGCACAAACTGTGTGTGTGTGGTGTGTGTGTGTGTGTGTGCACGCCCGTGCGTGTGTGTGTGTGTGTATGTGTGCGGTCACATTTGTGTGCATTTGTGTGTGTGTGTCCCCTTCTAGCCTTCCCCCCCCGCCCCCCCGCTCCCTCCCCTATACACACTGATTGTGTGTCACGTCCTCAACCCCTACGATGAGAAACTGTCTCGGTGCTAATCCTAGCCCCCTCCACCACCTACCCCTCCCCCCTTTATTCACACACACACACACACACACACCACACACACACACACACACACACACGGGGCCAATGGGCGCGGTGACAGAAAAACAGGGGGGGTGACCAGCGCGCGGCTTTGTGTCCGTAAGACCTTTCCACCGATTTACTGTCCTCGCTTACAGCAAAGCCCCCCCTGAAGGGCTCTAAACACCGGCCTCAAAGAGGGAGCCTCCGCGACGCGCTTAACACTAAGCGCGCTAGCATGCGCCGCGGCATGCTAGCTCCGGGTCGCCACAGCAAGCAAGCCCCCATTAGCTCACGTTGAGACCCCCGCGCTCAGCACCGCTTGCTAGCGTTCACGCGGTGCATTGAGATGTCAATGTACTTTCTGGCCGCTGTTTAAAACGTATACACACTGTATATATATATTTATATTTATTATCTCGTCTGTCTGTCATGTGGCTGTGTGTGTGATATGTGTATGTGATGTTTGTATTTTGTGTTATTTATGTGACGTGTGTCTTATGTGTGAATTATATTTGAATTCAAATTGAGATAAATATGCCCACGAAAACACACACACACACACACACACACACCACACACACACACACACACACACACACACACACACACACACACACACTCCTTATGACCCACACCTATCCTATCTGCAATATCCCCTGATGAGTGTCTCATCCGCCCGCCGCCACCCCCTGCAGGCTTCTCCACGCTGTCCTTGGGAGACCAGATGAGTCTACTGCAGAGCGCCTGGATGGAGATCCTGATCCTGAGCATCGTGTTCCGCTCGCTGCCCTATGAGGACGAGCTGGTGTACGCCGAGGACTACATCATGGACGAGGAGCACTCGCGGCTCACGGGCCTGCTGGACCTCTACGTGTCCATCCTGCAGCTGGTGCGCAAGTACAAGAGGCTCAAGGTGGAGAAGGAGGAGTTTGTCACGCTCAAGGCCATCGCCCTCGCTAACTCAGGTACGCTCCACGCTAACTCGGGTACGCTCCACGCTAACTCGGGTACGCTCCGCGCTAACTCAGGTACGCTCCGCGCTAACTCAGGTACGCTCCGAGCTAACTCAGGTACGCTCCGCGCTAACTCAGGTACGCTCCGCGCTAACTCAGGTACGCGCCGCGCTAACTCAGGTACGCTCCGCGCTAACTCAGGTACGCTCCGAGCTAACTCAGGTACGCTCCGCGCTAACTCAGGTACGCTCCGAGCTAACTCAGGTACGCTCCGCGCTAACTCAGGTACGCTCCGAGCTAACTCAGGTACGCTCCGCGCTAACTCAGGTACGCGCCGCGCTAACTCAGGTACGCTCCGCGCTAACTCAGGTACGCTCCCGCCTTAACTCAGGTACACTCCTAAGCTAACTCAGGTACCGCTCCGCGCCTAACTCAACTAAAATACAGAAATTCTGCAACAATTATGACATGAAATTGATATTCAAATAACAATGTACTTCATAATGTTCCCATTTTTTATATACATAAAATTTGGAAATTCCAAAAGGTGCTATTTTTTAAACGTGATTTAATGATACACTACATTGTCATTGATATATGTTTTAAGCTATACTAAAACACATTAGGATATACATTACAACTGTCTTTTAAATATTTGTCTAAATTATTAAGAAATGTTGCATTTTCATTGTTGACACTGAAGGCAAAAGTATAATGTGAATATTTATTGAACTTTTGATTACATTTTGATTTTGATTAAAAAAAGAAAAAGCCAAATTGTCACGGAAAAATGGGTTAGTGGATTTCTAAATGTGGACAGAGCTCACCTCTATTAATGCACTTCCAAAAACACACAATATATATTTTTATAATCTAATCTTAAATGTTGAATGTCTTAACAACAAGCAAGAGGGCGAGTATTTAAACCAGGAGAGTGTGTGTGTGTGTGTGTGTGTGTGTGTGTGTGTGTGTGCTTGTGAGCTACAAGGTTTTGCCGTTTCTCTCCGTCTGTCACCTCCTCCTCCGGCCGCCCCCCTCCGTCTCCGTAGCGCTGGCTGGTGTCCGCGGGGCTCGCCGGCCGCCGCAGATACATTTAGCATTTCATTAAGAAACACAGGGCCTGTCAATACCGTGTGTTGAGGTGAATGGGATGGGAGTCCCGGCCGCGTCAGGAGGCTGGGGGGGGCCACACAATGCTATCGACAGGCTGCTGCTGCTGCTGCTTTGGAGAAGGCAGGACCCCCCCCCCCCCCCCCGCCCCCCTTCCCGCCTCCCCCTCCTGTGATCAATGAATGACTGGGTCACCCGCATGCTTTCTCTTGTGTTCTCCTGTGTTTCTTTCTTTCTTTTTTTTACCTTTTTGTCCTCGGCTGAAAAATGAAAAATGCTGATGCTGGAGTTTGGTCGGCTTTGGTCGGACGAAGGAGAGTGTGAGAGAGAAAGAGAGCGAGAGAGAGAGAGAGAGATAAAGGAGGTATGAGAAGGAGGAGGGGAGGGGGAAGAGGGAGGAGAGAGAGAGAGAGAGAGAGAGAAAGAGAGGGAGGGGGGGGGAGGGTTGTCCGGGAACGCTTGAACAAGGTCTCGGCGAGATCGCTCTCCTGGGAGCCCCTCTGTCTGACAGCTGTGAAAATTCATAGCGATTGATTTTGTAATTAGCAGTTTATCAATCGGATCGACGTGCGCTCTCTGATGGATTGCAAGGAAATTGTTTCTTCAAAGTTGTTTTTTTAAGACCGCACCCCCCTCCCCCCCCACCACCCCCCAGTCCCCGCCTCTCCCCCTGGTAGGCCTGGCCCCCCGGCCCCCCGGCCCCCGCTCCCAGCTCCCGGGGCCTCCTCCCTGGCACCTGACGCCTGCTACTTCTCCTCTCATAGGAAGTTGGTTTTTTTGTCTTTTTCCCCGCAAAAAATGTTCCCGCTTTTTTTTTCTTTTTCCCTCCAGACAAATAGCATCATTACGATTAATACGGGATTACCGATGGATTCTATCATCGTGTGTGTGTGTGTGTGTGTGTGTGTGTGTGTGTGTGATATACCTTTCAACATTTCAAAATAAATAGCTAAATAAATAAAACGGCATATTTCACGACACAGAACAATCACATGACCGCGTGAGATTGGTAAACGTACAGAAACATATAAAGTGTGACGATGTGTCGCATGTGATTTCATATTTGCGTGTTTTATCATAACATGAGCGCATCAACGCTATGGCAGAGAGACAACCGTGTCACATGACATCCTCATCACAGCAACTGGATTTTCATTTTTTTCCTCTTTTGTTCTACCCTTCCCCTCCCTCCCCTCCCCTCCCTCCCTCCCTCCCCCTCCCCCTCCCTCCTCCTCCCCCTTCCCCATTCACTCTCCAAAACGACCTACTTGATTCCACCACTGTGGATTTGAAAAAGGCGGCAGGGTGAGAAATGTCTCAAGGTCTTGGGAATACAGTTGTTCCACTCAATGAATTTGGGCCGGAGACTAGAATCTGTTTTTTTCTCCTTTTCTTTTTTTTTATCGTCCCGTGCGGTAAAATATTCACCGCCAAGGTGAGACAAGTCAGCCAGCCAATGACATGCTACCGCTGTGCCGTGCCAAACACTGGTTAACCGGTGAGAGAAACCGTGACCCCAGACCGCTCCGGAGAGGGAGAGTGTGAGAGAGAGAGAGAGGCAGCAAGAGAGAGAGAGAGAGAGAGAGAGAGGGAGGGATAGAGAGAGCTAAAAAAGGAGGGGAATGAAAAAGGGAATGCTGTAACATCCATGTAAAGCCAGGGAGCCTCAGCTAACAGAGCGTTCCGGCTCAGGAGAGACACAGGGAGCCGTCCGGGTGAGAGGCGTTGTCGCCGCCGCTGTCGATGTCCTCGATCGTCGTTGTGTTTTCCCGCCACGTGAGAACGGGAACGCTAGCCGCCGCGGCTTCAGGGAGTGCCACAGCTGCTGTTGTCATGACAATTTAACAAACTAAACATTGTCGCGCCCGTGTCACCGGTGTGCTTTATTCTCGTTAAAGCCATTAAAGGGAGGCAAAGCGAAACTCCACCAAACTAACAAACAAACTAACAACATTGGGGAATCTAATTATTATACAATTTCAAATGTACTTAAAAATGCAGGAATTTGCTGTTAAATTGCCTAATATTTTATATAATTATTAGCTAATTTCAACATTTGATTAAATTTAAATCTTTTCTTTTTTTGCAACATATATTTGGATATGTGTGTGGCACAGGTGTAGCCTCCCAGATGGAGAAAGCAGAAAGTAGCCCAAAAATAAATATACGAGTACGTACTTGTATGTATGTGTATGTTATTTATATATTTATATAAAAACAATCTCTCTGGGAGTTGTGTTGTGTAGTAAAAGTGCACCCATCCTACTAGAGATTGGCTGGGATTCATTACGTTGCTGCTGCTGGAGAATAGCATTGATTTTTAGTCTCATTGGTCAAAGGCCATATGAATATCACACCACCACCACCACACCACCACCACCACCACCACCACCACCACCACCACCAGGTCCAACACCGCAGAGGGAAGAAAAAAATATTCCCTTTTGTTTTTTTCCTGTTTTATGATCTATTCTTTATCTTGTCAGAGTGTGAGTTACACTGATAATGTTTCCCCCCGCATAACCCCCAACTGACAGCGCAATAAAGATCAATCTTGAGATTTAATTTTGTAAAAAAGGAAAAGGAAAAAGAATCATTCAATTTCCTGTCAGCGGCGGTGTCTCTGGCCGCAGATGCCTTCCTCTCCGGCTTACAGTGTTTCCAAAATCCAAAACAAGGCAAACATTTTCATTTACATGTCGGCCATTTAGCAGACGGCTTTGTCCACAGTGACAATATTAATTACAATTAAAATCCACGAGTACCAAAAGAGTCCAAAGAGAGCGAAAACCCCGGTGTGTTCATCATTCACGTTGTGAAAAACCTTCCCCTTGTCTCCGCGCTCACCCTGCCCGCTCGTCTCGTCCTGTCCCACAGACTCCATGCATATAGAGGACATGGAGGCGGTCCAGAAGCTCCAGGACGCGCTGCACGAGGCCCTGCAGGACTACGAGAGCAGCCAGCACCCGGAGGACCCCCGGCGGGCGGGCAAGCTGCTCATGACCCTGCCCCTGCTGAGGCAGACGGCCACCAAGGCCGTGCAGCACTTCTACAGCATCAAAGTGCAGGGCAAGGTGCCCATGCACAAACTCTTCCTGGAGATGCTGGAGGCCAAGGTCTGATTGGCCGGATTGCGGCGGGCGTTAACCCCCCCCCCCACCCACCTGGCATCAGCCAATGGCGATAGGGGGAGAACCGAGTCCCGGGGGGGGGGCGGGGGGGGGAGGGTCTGTTAAAGAGGGTGACACCCCCCACCCCCCCCACACATGCCCTCCCTCCCCCTCCCGTGGACTGTGCACACAAGGAAAGACTGACCTCCCCCCGTCCCACCCCCCCACCCCCCACCCGCCCCCACCCCCCTTCCTCCTCCTCTCGGAAAGACTGAGAAAAACGAAGAAAAAAAACCAGAACAAAAGAAAAAGCCGGTTGCTAGTATAAATATAAAAATGATGCAAATTAATTTAAAGATATAAGAAATAATATGTACAGTAATAATTGTTTTTCCTTTTTGTTTTGTTTTTCGGTTTGTTTCTGATCTGTGGTCACACTGTATATGAAAAAGGATATTTCTGCTCCCCCCTCTTTGCTCTCTTCAGAAGAACTGGTCGCCACTTTTTCATTAACACGGTAATGGGATTCCTTCGCCTCAGACTCTTTAACACACGTTTGCTCTGAAGAAAAACCCAAGTGTCAACAACCATAAACAGACTCACTTGTCTCTCGGATGTGTTTTTGTTTCTTTTGCTTTTGTTTTGTTTTTTTGTTTTGTTTTGTTTGGACTGCACTGGACTGGACCAGAACATGTATATATTTATTATGGGAAGTCTGAGTGTACAGTTTAACGTCTGGTGAACTCAGTGGCCATTTTCTCTTGTTCTCGTCTCCTGGAAGGAAGGAAGGAAGGAAGGAAGGAAAGAAAGAAGGAAAAAAAAGAAGAAGCTAAAACTGTTACCTAAATGTGAAATCTATTGATTTTAATGTCCTTGAATATACCTCTCCAGAGCAGCGGGGCGTGTGATCAGCGTGGGTCGATCTGAAGACAGGAAGAAGACTTACTGGTCCCTTGTTTTTAACCAAACTATCGTATAGGCAGCAGGCACCGTAGTCAGTTCACTTATTCCGTAGTAATAACTTAGCAATAAAAGGGAGCTAGCAGGCACGCCACTGGCTCCAACTCCTAAGCTTCATCTGCTTTTCCAACATGGCCGACGGGCATGAGTGGTCCTTGCGAAACTCCCCAACCACCCAGCACCCAGCACCCCAACCACCCAGCACCCAGCACCCCAACACCCAACCACCCAGCACCCCAACACCCAGTACCCAACCACCCAGCACCCAGCCACCCAAAGGCACCCAGAACCCACCACCCAGCACCTCAGCAATTCACCCAACCCCCAGCACCCAGCACACCGGCCCCACCCACCAGCACCCCAACCACCCCAGCACCTCACACCCAGCACCTCAGCCACCCAACACCCGCAGCACCAACCACCGCAGCACCCAGCCACCCACACCCCACCAACTCAGCACCCAAGCACCCAGCCCCACCCCATGCTACCCCAGCACCCCACACTCTCTCGCTCTTGCGGGGTTGTGTGTGTGTTGGTTTGTCTCCTTGAATCCCAAATGTGGCCAGCGTTTTAAGCCCATAGAAATCGCACCCTCAACCCCCCTTCACCCCCAGACCCCTCACCCCTCCACCGCTCCCCCCCCTCCCCCCCCCCCCCCCATCCACCACCCCATGGGAAGCAAACAAGCTGATTTAAGGCGAGGTGAAAGATGATCGCCAGGGTTTGGGTGGCGGCGGCGGCGGTGGTATCAAAGGATTTATGCCGAGTGGCGAGAGTCCAGAAGATTCCGTGTTCAAACAATCAGAGGCCCATATGTCAGCCGCGCTATTTTCGGGACCCTAACCGCCCCCCACCCCCACCCCCACCACCACCCACCAACACCACCCTCCTCTTCCCCCCCCCTCCCCTTTCAGCCCACCCTAAAGCCGTCCCACACACACACACACACACACACACACACACACACACGTACGTACGCACACACACAGTGGGAGCAAGGTGTCCCGCATCTGCTCCCTGCCGCCACCATTTTAGAATCGCCCAGCGTCTTTTAATAGCTCTCTCTCTCTCTCTCTCTCTCTCTCTCTCTCTCTCTCGCCTGCGTTTATGGAGCCCCGCCCCCCACGCGGGGAAGGTGAATGGCAGGTGCGGCGGTTGTATTTTTAAACCCTGCGCTGTTGTCCGAACGGACACTCTCCCTGCCCTCCCTCCCTCCCTGCAGAGGCACTGCTTGACCCTCATGTTGACACACTATAGCCACTGGGCAGAGATTCTATACCGACGCCCCCTCGCCCCCTCGCCACCCTCGCCACCCCCAAACACCCGCCGGGCCAGAGGAGGACATCCATTCTGGTCCATTCAGGTCTGTAGCGAGCTAAGGACACCCCAGCGTGCAGTATGTGAATAGCACACGCAGGGCTACAAAAGTGTCGCCACGTGTGTGTGTGTGTGTGTGTGTGTGTGACAGCAGACCGGGAGTGTGTGAGTACAAGGTGTGACTTTGTCGTAGTGGTGGTGCTGGGCGAGAGAGAGAGAGAGGGAGAGAGAGAGAGAGAGAGAGAGAGATCCACTTGCTGTGCTCTCTTGGCCTCTCGCACTCTCTCTCTCTTGCTCTCTCTCTCTCACTACCTCGCTCTCTGTCTGCCTGTCTGTCTCTCTCTCTCTCTCTCCATCTCTCTCTCTGTCTCCCTCTGTCTCTCTCTCTTTGGTAGAGTTGGCCTGACGTCCATAATGCTGGGTTCTTCTGTTAGTACTGTAGCTCAGCTCAGCTGGGCCACTCTGCTTTTGTGTGTTTTTATTTTCTATGTGGTCGTGGACATTGTTTGCTCGCTACTACAACTGTAGGAATTTACCACGACAATACGATACTGTGATCAAAGGGGAAGCCCTGACATTGCAAAAGCGGGGTACAATTGCCGCTAATCCCCCACCCCCCCCCTCCCCCTCACCCCCCGGCTGGTCCCATCTTTGTTGCCGATGTCTCGATTAGGGTCACCTAATGGAGCATACACACCTTACACACACACACACCCACACCAGTCACCATACATCACACACACACACACACACACACACACACACAGACACACTTCAACTAGCTTCGAAAGGAAACGTCAGTGTTAGGGAGTGGCAGTGTAGCGGAAGGTTACCTCACTGTCAACCGGTAGGCTACCGATGCCGGCCGAAGCCTGCTCGGGAGAGAACGTTGCTTAGGTGTGGAGCAGTAGCCTGTTTTCATTACCAACGGACAACAACGCTAAAATCACGGGTCCTTGCTGTAGCAGAATTAACAGGTAGCACATTTTCGTTTTTTGCCCTTTATGTCGTTTCCCCCCCCCCCCCCCCCCCCCCCCCCGCCCCCCACCCCCTCCCCCCCCCCCCCCCCCCCCCCCCCCCCCCCCCCAGAAGCTCCACTCGGAATGCAGTCAGTCAATGAAATAAAAGCTTCCGAGCAAAGTTCAGTAACCGCGGTGATTGGAGCGCGCTCGTCTTGCACACCCTTTGACTTTTAGTTTTTTGTTGGTTTGCAAAAAGGGCACTGTGTAGAGAAACATGTCTTACATGAGATTCTTCTGTCTGAAACAAAAAAAGTGTAAATATATCTGTGTCCGGTACTAGAACGTATACAGTAAAGTTGTCAAAATACCATTTGAAATAAAAAAAAAAGTATGCAGCAATACCAGTGCTGACTGCTACCTCACCATCGTCACGTTGGTCAAGATCTCTCGTCCGCTCCTCCTCCTCCTCCTCCCTCCTCCTGCTCACCGTCGACATCACGACAGACGCTGACATGACCCGTCGTCCGTTGGTTTTCGGACAGTCGAACCAACACCGTCTCCCTGAGTGGTCCTGCCAAGATATTTGTAATTATAGTTACCAGTTACCTCTCTTCCTGTTCATTATGTTTGTAAAAGTATAGCATGCTACAAGTTGACCTCATTGACCTGGTCATGAGCGGGCGTGATGACCCCAAGTTTTGGTTAAGCGGGTACAGTATATGTTTCTACGAACATCGGTGTTGCTCAGAGTTGCTCCCTGAATGGCAAAATTGCAGAGCGAGGCGGGAAAATCAGTTCTCTGCCTCCGCGTGGAGTATTAATCGTGTGAATTATATCATTTGTCAATGGTGTACATTGATATCTCTGATCGTCGAATCACCAATATCTGTGTAACTTTTATGCTTTGATTTTGAAAAACCGTTAAAGAAACGATGAATTAAATACACCTTGAACTCCTGTGATTCATTCATTTCCACCGCAAATAAAAAAACAGACATAAACACACACACACACACACACATATTGCAATTTCCAATCAACGATTAATCAGGTGGCCTTTAACAGATGAGACGGGAGGCAGTGGAAGGAGAAGCCAGCCAGACAGACAGCCAGCCAGCCAGCTAGGCATCCGCAGCGGCTAGCAGCCCATCCAGCCGTAAGTCTATAGCCGCGGCAGGGCTGAGGGCTGTTGAAAATGGATCCGTCACAGGAAACAGGCGGACAGCCGCGGCAACGCTGATGGAGGCGGGGGGGGGGGGTGAGGGGGACGGGGGAGGGGGGGGGGGGGACGGGGGAGGGGAGGTCTGTCCTTCCATTATTTCTGGAAGCTGAGATTCCAGGGAGTTAAAGTATTCCCTCCTCTGTGTAATTATAAGAAGCAATTTCCGTTTTTGAAATAATGTCTCGCTAACCAATTAATCGTAATAATCCCCTATATGGAAACAATGCTATTACAAGCCTTCAGACAGGAAGAAAAAAAAACCTCCCGGTTAGACAAAGCAAAGAAAATGAACGAAAGAAAGAAAGAAAGAAAGGGAGAGAGACATCGGTGGCACACCATCGCTGCGAATGTCCGGCTAAAATTCTTGCCGCCACTACAGCACACATTTATTTGCGCGCGCACGTGGATTCCGACGCCACGAGCCGGTCGCTGGTCGTCGCCGCCTTCCTCCATCGATATCCGTCCTCGGCTGATACAGTAACGGGGTGATCGCTTACTTCCCGTCAGCGGCGGACGAGTCACAACACATTTGGCGGGAGGGCGGCGGCGCGCGGCTCATCGGAATGCGGCCTCCGTCGGCGGCCCCCACGTACGTACGCCGCGCGGCGCCGCTTAAGTGTGTTTCATTATTCTCAAAAGAGCGTTGATGATGCCGAGGGAAAGGATTACACGTCAGAGTGAGTGATTGGGTTTGGACAGAGCTGCTGCATACACTTTGTATCAAGCCAGGGCTTCGAATTACACTTAGGTAGAAAACGGAGCATGCAAATGCCCAGGAGAGCTTGTGGCACAGAAATGAAGTGAGGGCCACCACCGCCCCTCTCTCTCTCTCTCTATCTCTCTCTCTCTCTCTCTCTCTCTCTCTCTCTCTCTCTCTCTCTCTCTCTCTCTCTCTCCCCCACCCCCCCCGTGTCTGTCTCGCTCCCTCTTGCTCCCTCTCTCTCACCCGCACGTACCCACACTAAGACATTCATATATATTTTATTTCATGTATCATATATTTCATATATTCATATATTTTTTTTACATCTCTCTCTAAATCGCACATTACAGATGCACACACACGCACACATGCAGACACACACACACACACACACACACACACACAGAGACGCACACACACACACACACACGACTTAGAGAAAGAAATAACCCTCTTTTTGGGCCACAGCCATTCTTTATGGGCTTTCCCGTTGTTTCACTGACTTTGTTACGTGTGTTTACTGCTCCATTTGTGGAATTGGAAGCAGGCCGATTACAATTCAATAACAGGAGCTGGTGGTTTTCACTACCCGCGGCCACCGCTGTCCCAGACAGATTGATATGTCACATCCATCGCACACGACACACAGATTAGCATGCTGCTGCTGCTGCCGTTGTTGCTGTTGTGTTGTGTGGTGTTGTGTGGTGTTGTGTTGTGTTGTGTTGTGTTTGCTGTAAAATGGGAGACGATTCAACCGAAAATCATAATTTTTTTTATTGTGAACGACTAATGAAAGAATCCTATACACTAGCTAGCATTATGATGATTCATTTTGCTTAAATCAATGTACATAAATGTCTGTCCACTAGCCTCCATGCATGAGGTCCAGGTCATAGCTCTCTCTGTCTCTGTCTCTGTCTCTGTCTCTGTCTCTGTCTCTGTCTCTGTCTCTGTCTCTGTCTCTGTCTCTCTCTGTCTCTCTGTCTCTCTCTGTCTCTCTCTGTCTCTCTGTCTCTGTCTCTCTGTCTCTGTCTCTGTCTCTGTCTCTCTCTTTCTCTCTGTCTCTCTCTCTCTCTCTGTCTCTGTCTCTCTGTCTCTGTCTCTGTCTCTGTCTCTCTCTCGTTTGTCTCTGTCTCTCTCTCTGTCTCTCTGTGTGTTGTGTGTGTGTGTGTGTCGTGTGTGTGTGTGTGTGTGTGTGTGTGTGTGCATGAATGTGTGTGTGTGTCTGGTGTGTGTGCGTGCATGCCCGTGCATATGTGCGTGCATGCTGTGTGAATGTTTGTGTGTATATGTGTATTCATGCATGTGTGTGTGTGTGTGTGTGTGTGTGTGTGTTCATGCATGTGCGTGTGTGTGTGTATGTGCGTGTGTGCACGTGTGTGTGCGTGTGTGTGTGTGTGCACGTGTATGTGTGTATTCATGCGTGTGTGTGTGTGTGTGTGTGTGTGTGTGTGTGTGTGTGTGTGTGTGTGTGTGTGTGTGTGTGTGTGTGTGTGAATGCATCGATAGGTGCCGGGGCAGAAGCGAGGGGAATATGACACAATCCTCTGTGCATCATTGTAATTAGATTTCCCACGATAGCTCAATTAAGTCACACTGCTCCGGGGACCCAGTGGTTTGTGGTTTGACTCTCACTCGCGAGGGGTCTGGTCTGTTAAGTAAGGCAGAGGAGTGTTGCTATTAATATGGTCACTTATATATCCACGAAAGCAGTTTTTTGTACACTCTGTCAATATGTCCCTATTATTTTTTTCTCTCGTATTTTTTTAAATACTGATTCTGAAATAAGTTGTGAAAAAGAGCCTGATTGTGCGTCTTCCCTGCCACACTAAGCATGTACTTATTTCTGCTAAGAGGATGGGCCTTTATTTACTAGACTAGAATGTATTGTATATTCTAATGAGAACAGCTCCATCTATGGACCACCTGTTGAACTGCATTCATTATATCAAATAAACATGACTTAAACATGACTAAATAAACATGAATTAACTTGGGTGTTGTTAAAATGTAGGCCATATTGGGAACACCTGTGATATACTGTCCGAATGATGGGGGTTTTTTTCGCCGGCACAACATGAATTTGATGGACAATCAATTCTAGAGGTCACTGCATGCGTTGTGGCCTGCCCACTGATTTCCGCTATTATTTATTCGAATGAATGGGGAGCAAACATGAATATGTGTTTGGAGGTATTGCATGTCATCGTGTGGCGGTGGCGGTGGCGGTGGCGGCGGCGGCGGCAGCGGTGACACAGGGAGATTCAGCACTTTTGATGATATGTGGTCGCATTACTGGCCCCCAAGGCTGGTCTACCGAGTTTAAATGCTCCGGTAACATTTCCTTTTATTTATACCCATAGACCTTGGCTGAAATAAATGAGTTGAGACAAGTGAGAGAGAGAGAGAGAGAGAGAGAGAGAGAGAGAGAGAGAGAGAGTAGTTGGGCAGAGGGGTGTGAGTGTACTTGGGAGAGATGGAGGTCCTGTCTGTGTATGATAAAAGAAGCCAATTTCCGTTTTTGAAATATGTCTCGCTAACCAATTAATCGTAATAATCCCCTATATGGCAAACAATGCTATTACAAGCCCTTCAACAGGAAAAAAAAAAACCTCCCGGTTAGGACAAAGCAAAGAAAACGAACGAAAGAAAGCAAAAAAGAAAGAAAAAGAAAGGAGAGAATAGACATCGGTGGCACACCCATCGCTGCGAATGTCCGCAAAAATTGCTGCACTTTAAACCCTTGCCGCCACACACACTACAAAGCACACATTATTTCGCGCGCGTGTGATTCCGACGCACGAGGCCGTCGGCTGTCGTGCGCGCGTTCCTCATATCGATATTCGTCCTCGGCTGATACAGTAACGGGGTGATCGCTTACTTCCCGTCAGCGGCGACGAGTCACAACACATTTGGCGCGCGGCGGCGCGCGGCTCATCGAATCGGCCTCCGTCGGCGGCCCCGCGTACGTACGCCGCGCGGCGCGCTGTAGTGTTTTCATATTCTCAAAGAGCGTTGATGATGCCGAGGGAAAGGATTACACGTCAGAGTGAGGTGATTGGGTTTGGACAAGAGCTGCTGCATACACTTTGATCAAGCCAGGGCTTCGAATTACACTTAGTAGAAAACGGAGCATGCAAATGCCCAGGAGAGCTTGTGGCACAGAAATGAAGTGAGGCCACCACCGCCCCTCTCTCTCTCTCTCTCTCTCTCTCCTCTCTCTCTCTCTCTCCCCCCCCACCCCCCGTGTCTGTCTCGCTCCCTCTTGCTCCCTCTCTCTCACCCGCACGTACCCACACTAAGACATTCATATATATTTTATTTCATGTATCATATATTTCATATATTCATATATTTTTTTTACGTCTCTCTAAATCGCACATTACAGATGCACACACACGCACACATGCAGACACACCACACACATACACACACACACACAGAGACGCACACCACCACACACACACGACTTAGAGAAAGAAATAACCCTCTTTTGGCCACAGCCATTCTTTATGGGCTTTCCCGTTGTTTCACTGACTTTGTTACTGTGTTACTGCTCCATTTGTGGATTGGAAGCAGGCCGATTACAATTCAATAACAGGAGCGGTGGTTTTCACTACCCGCGGCCACCGCTGTCCCAGACAGATTGATATGTCACATCCATCGCACACGACACACAGATTAGCATGCTGCTGCTGCTGTTGTTGTTGCTGGTTGTGTGTTGGTGTGTGTTTGTGTTGTGTGTGCTGTAAAATGGGGAGACGATTCAACCGAAAATCATATTTTTTTTATTGTGAACGACTAATGAAAGAATCTATACACTAGCTAGCATTATTATGATTCATTTGCTTAAACAATGTCCATAAATGTCTGTCCACTAGCCCCCATGCATGAGTCCAGATCATAGCTCTCTCTGTTCTGTCTCTGTCTCTGTCTCTGTCTCTGTTCCTGTCTCTTCTCTCTGTCTCTCTGTCTCCTCGTC
>PIJE02000269.1:104204-106704 GCA_002895965.2 Coryphaenoides rupestris
AGAGGAGGGAGGAGGAGATGAGAGGAGATGAGAGGAGAGGAGAGGAGAGGAGGCCCTTTAAAAAAAAAAAAAATGATTCAATGTCGAAGCAAGAGAGAAACGCATCAACGTGAAAGTCGTTGTGTCATTATCTTAAATCTTAACTATCCAGCAGGACGAACGTGTGAGAGACAGCCATATCTGTCAGGGGTCGGCGAGACATGCTTTATTCTCTGTGTACAGTAAGCGGTGCAGATTAGCCCACTCCACAAGGGTCATTCTGCAAGCCCGCCTTCAATTTACAACCACTTTTAATATTCTGTCATACTTAAATTTTTTTATTGCTTCCTTTTATTACCATATCCTTATGTCCCGTGCTTATGAACTTTTCTATGCAAATCACTCACGTCTCTCCGCGAGAGGAGCTGTAGGTGAATCATCTCGTTTTCCCCCCCCCGCCCTTTTGTTTTTCTCGGTTTTTTCAGGTAGCCGGGACTTATCGGGGGAAAATATCGCGTCTGGTTCTGTTGTCTCTTTACTCTGGAAAAAAAAACCTCCACAAAACGCTTGCTGAAATTGTACGACGACTGTGCCCGTGGTTCGCTTTGTCCAAATGCGCTTCACACCGTGACTGCACAGCGGTAGCATTTTGTGTTATTGGATGGAAGGGGACAGCTGTCTACGCAAGACTAAAATAATTGTCTCAGACATTTGGAATTCGCAATGACATCATAGCCACCGCTATATTTGCATTGAATAGTCCAGCTATAAATTATAAAACACATGGCATTATACTGGCAAAGCGGAGAGTTAGAAGGCTTCTGTGTGGTTTGTTTTTCTTTGTGTTAGCAGAAGCCACATGAGGGATAGTTTGGTCGCGCTCCTCGCTATACTCGGTATATTCTCTGTATTTCCACACTTGTTTTGCACTTTCGCTCTCCTTTCTTCTTCTTTTCTCTTATTTTGCATTCACTTTTTGAGGCTTGACAGACCAACAGCAGCGCCATGGGGGTCAGAGAAATAGAGATTCAAAAGAAAGGGAAAGGAGACAACGCCGCCAACGACGAAGAAGAAGAAGAAAGACGAAGAGTGGATGAGCTCGGAGATTTACGACGGGTGAATCTGCCACTTTAAGGTGAAGTTTATGAATCCATTTGCAAACGTGTGTCGCCTGACTTTGGCGGGGCGGCCCACGAGTTCTTTGTCTGAGGTCACCGAACCGTTATTGTCTGTTGAGACGTCGAGGAGTTTGCCCTGCGCTAGCCCATATGGTAGCGGTACTGGGCGGGCCGCAGGCATCTGTGTATTCTAATCTAATGCGGTATAATATGGATCGTCCCGCCGACAGACAAGTGGTGGTGGGGGGGGTGGGGAGTGACCAGTGGCCATAGTGGACCACTGGACTACTTTCCCGGTGCCGTGTTGACTGGAGGCTCGGATCAATACGACAGCATTTGTATGATGGCGCTGTATATCGACGGCGCATTTCTCTTTGTTTTTGTTGTTGTTTTTTTTTACTTTTCTGACTTCCTTGTTCCCTCCTATTCACCCCCTCACACACACACACACACACACACACACACACACACACACACACACACACACACACACACACACACAAGCGGAGGTTTTTTAAATGATAATTGAATTAGGGGGCAGGTGCTTCGGCGGGGAGAGAGAGGGCAGGGTGATGTGTGGCGGCGCGCCGGGCCTTTAAGAGCCCGTCAGCGGCCCTAACGAGGGTGGCAAATGGAGACATAAAGAGGGGAATGGGTACACTTTTCACTTTCGCTCTGACATACCGTCGCTGCCCCCCCCCACCCCACACTCCCCCCACACTCCCCCCCACACACTCCCCCACACACACACCCCCACACCCCCCCTCCGAAGCCCTTGAGGGGGCATTTGGAGTGGGTGCGACCATGCTTCAAATTCCCCTCCTCCTCCTCCCCCTTCGGACTAATTGTTGAGGGTATTGACCTTGAAGAATGGACGAGACGAGGGGACGGCAGGGGGTGATGGTGGGTGATGGTGGGTGGGGTGGGGGGTGGGGTGGAGGTAGGAGGAGGAGGAGGAGGAGGGCGGGGATGGTGGAGAAAAAAGAAAAAGGTGGCGGCGCTGGGTTCACCCAACTCACTTTTTCCTCCTGACCTCGAGTGATGAGATGAACGATTTTTTTTTCTTTTCTCTCTTTTTGTTTCTTTCTGTCTCCCATGAAGTAGCCTGTAGTGTGCAGTTCCCCAACCCCCCCCCCCCCACACACACACACACACACCATGCAGGGAGGAGGAGGAGGAGGCGGTAGAGGAGGAGTCAATAGCAGGAGACACCACCACACAAATCAAAAAAGGGCATCAATGGAACATGGCATCATAACAACCGGGATCAATCGGGGCCATTTCAGGCCTCATCCAGACCTCCCTCCTCGCCATTGATCGGCTGGAGGGGTGGGGGGGAGGTGGTGTGTGTGTGTGTGGGGGGGGGGGGGGGGTGGGGGGTACTATTGGCTACACGTCGTTGT
>PIJE02000269.1:114204-116704 GCA_002895965.2 Coryphaenoides rupestris
CTGGGCATCTGAATACAGTTATGCAAATGAATGAATGAGTCCAAAGAAAAACACAGATATTCCATCAAGAGCACCGTTAGGATGTTATCCAATGGTCATTAAACCCCACAGTTTTTATAACCGCTTAAAAGACAGCAAAACAAGAAAAAAACAAACTACAGAAATCCTCTTTAGCAAGCTGGTCCTGGGACCAGTCCACCAGTCCACATTGTCACATCCCCATCAGAAAAGCAACGGATACACAAACAAGACAAGAACGTATCAGCAAACCCAAACGAAAATATAGTCTTGGCAAACACATACTGTGCTATTCGGCCACTGATGCATACACACAGTAATACCTGAATGCTGTGATTGATTGACAATGAAGCAAAGCCGCGAGCCATGCTGAGAAAGGCCGTAGCGGACAGATCAGGCTTCCAGGAGAAGATAGACCACCTCACAGAGAATCAGCTGGAAAACCAAACCCTCACAACTCTCACCTTCTGCCATTTATAGCCACACACACACACACACACACACACACACACACACACACCAGAAACACACACATGCGCCCCATAGATACATACGGTAGATTACACAGACCTACCGGGATTCCAGAAAGTATCCCAAATACAAACTTTAAGTTTGCGTTATCTCCTGGGGGGGTGGAGATACATACAGCAATGTGTAATCACAGCGATGCGAGATGTGTGGCCATGTTGTTGTTGTTGTTGTTGTTGTGATAAGATTAGGACGCCCACAACACGAGTCTGACGAGTCTGTTGTGCCTCATGGCCAACTTCCAACTTCCAAATGTGTGTACGTTCTGTCCAATGCTTATTACTCTCGGGGAAATGTGATTATTACTATTACTATGTGCCGACATGACACAATGATGGGTTATTTGTATGTGATTATAACGTTCATATTGTATTATAAGACTATTATCAGTATAAGTAGATACGAATGTTCTTATTTTTCCTTCCTCCCTTATTGTTATTCTTAATAAAAAGAATGGACTTTATGTTTTTTTTCCCATGTCTATTTTAACTGAATTGAGAGAGAGAGAGAGAGAGAGAGAGAGAGAGAGAGAGAGAGAGAGAGAGAGAGGGAAAGAGAGGGAGAGGGGAAGAGAAAAGGGAGAAAGGTATATAGCAAAGTGTCTTAACGCTTGCTATCACCGCTCTCACGTTCTCGCTCCCTCCCGCCCCTCTCTCTCTCTCTGTCTCTCTCTCTCTCTCTCTCTGCCACTCCCTCTCTCTCCCACTCTCTCCGTCCCTCTCTCTCCCTACCTCTCTCCCTGGCTCTCTCGCCCTCGTCCGTCCTCCCCTCTCTGCGGATGATGGATAGCAACAGTGGGGAGAACAAAACCAAGCATTCCTCATGCTGTCACCACAATGAAACGGGGACATAACAGGGTTTGGTCACAATGCGCGCGGAGCACTTCAGAGAGATGCCAGGGCTATCATGCCACTTCTACTGCAAGTCAAAGACTCCATCCATCACAGCCTCCGCCTCAGCCTCTTACTGCTGGGCGCCCGGCGGCTGCTGTCCTCCTGCGGGGACTGCCCAGTCGCCTGCTCCACCTCCGCTCTCTCTCTCTCCCTCTCTCCCTCTCTCTCTCTCTCTCTCTTGCTCTCTCTCTCGCTCTCTCTCTCTCTACTCGTGATGAATTTAGTGTACTGGCCATTGTGTTTTGTGCCATTGTTGTTGTTGTTGTTGTTGTTTCATTGAGATGGGATGGGGTGGGGTGGGGTGTAGTTAAAGGTGGAAGGGTGTGTTGTGTGGGGGGGAGGGGGAGGGGGAGGGGAAATAAAACTTATTTTAGAATATAATTTTGTATTTGTATTTAAATAAATACAAAATAATCTTCCTAACCAATAGGATCACTCCAATTGGTTAAACATGCGTGTAGGGTAGAAGCACATTTAATTGGTGTTTAATAAAATAGAAATATAGGCGACAAAAAATCATATTAAAAAGTCATAGAGCAGTCAGGGAAATAATGTATCAGTGGGTTACCAACAATCGCTTCATATATAATATATAATTACCTGCTATTGTCCATAAAAGTCAATCCATAAAACAATTATAATATGATACCAACCCACCCCCCCCCCCCACCACCCCCTACTCAGCCACTAACCCCCCCAACATAGGATAAAACCTTATTATAACCCCCCCTCTCTCTCTCTTTCTCCCTCTCTCCCTGTTGCGTTATCTGCTAATGTCTCTCCACCTCCAACTCCACATCCTCCTCCTCCTCCACATCCTCCTCCTCCTCCTCCTCCTCCTCCTCGGTCTGCAGTGGTGGGCTTTGCCTCTTGTCTGCAATGTGGAGCCCCCCAAGTCACAGAACATAATGAACACAGGTTCAAGGGGGGCAGTTGGTCTTTTCCTCTGTATGTGTGTGTGTGTGTGTGTGTGTGTGTGTGTGTGTGTGTGTGTGTGTGTGTGTGTGTGTGTGTGTGTGTGTGTGTGTGTGTGTGTAATGTGTGTGTGTCTGAGGCGGATA
>PIJE02000269.1:121704-144204 GCA_002895965.2 Coryphaenoides rupestris
TGTGTGTGTGCGCGTGTAAGTGTGTGTCCAAAGTGTGTGTAAGAGTGTGTGTCCCTAAGCGTGTGTGTGTGTGTGTGTCCATTTCCTCTGCCCAATGCCCAGCGTTCAGGAGCGCCAATCAGGTGTTGATTGGCACTTTGACTGGCGAGTGGAAAAATCAGTCCGCTCCCACCTACGGCTTTTAGCATTAATTGTTATGCGCGGTGAAAGGGGGAGGGGGGGAGTACCGGGGGCACCGCTGTGAGGCACCGTTGGCCCTTGACCTTGTCTCAGCCATCAATATTATCCAGGCGACGCTGGATGAGGGGCCATCTCAGGTGATTAGATGCAGACAGCCGACAGCACAACAGGAAATATCAGCAGTCAGCAGGCAGGTAAGGCAGCCTGGATTATACATACTAATGCAGGGGGGGGGACGCCGAGGGTTTAGCATATGCATTATGTTTTTCATCTCTCCGTTTCGTTCATGGAATACGTATTGTTGTACGAATTGCCGTTTAGGAAATACTGTGTGGACGCCAAGAATGTTAACTTTTATGTCATCCTTGTGTGAAATATTTGCCGCGGGAATCCATTAATAACATATTTTACAAAGGTGAACCACACTGTAGATGTACAGTATTCATTTATTCACACTATGGATGCTACAATGTATTTTGCAATGAGGCTTTCAGTTATATAAGCACTGAGAAACATAGCCTAGAGGAGATGTACACTTACTGTACTCAATTACAGCTAACACTGTCGGGAATATTGTGTTATCCTGTTGTGTGTATTTCTGTAGGTTCTGTTGTGTGCTTGGTTCTGATTTGTTTTGGTCATGCGCCTCCTGTTTGTATGATTGAATCTATGCACTGTTGGCTCCGCCCCTCACCTGTTGCCTATTAGCACCTGATTACTTCCTCATTTGTTTCGACCTATCATGTGCTCTTCAGTTACCCGGCGTATTTACACTTTGGTTGACAACGATTGTAGTATTTAAACGATTGGTTTACTTGTCTGTTTTGGATGACTATTTGCCTAATTGTTTAATTTTGATCTCTGCCTGGATTACATCTTGTTTTTGATTTTTGACTGGATCTGGTGATCAAATGCAAAACTTTCTTTGAGGCAACTCTGCGAGTGAATCTTTACTAGAGTTCATGTCATTGTAATTCTGGTTTATCCTCAAGTTTATACTACCGGAATACATAAAAAAATAATACAATACAAATAGCAACAAAAAAACAACTAAATATAGAAGTATATAAATAGTACAGAGAGTGTGTTTTATCATACCCACTAACAAGGAGATAGAACGTGAACATATTCATGGACCCTTTTTAGTGATTTGACCACAATCAAGAACATCTCCGAATTCATACGTGGGTCCGGTAACCGATTCTGTTGAGACTAGCACCAGCCAATCACAGCGCTCGGAGGACGCTGGGCAGGCTATCTTGGTCCCCAGTACGTCACGCTGTAGCTAGCCCTCTTCAGCACTACCTTCGGACGAATGATCCATTTCTGCCCACTGTCTCTGCATTGCTCCTCCTCCCCATCTCATCTCATACCCCGGACCATTATGACCCCCCCCCACCCCCCCTCGCACCCCACACCCCTCCCAATCGGACTGCTGAAGAGGGCCCATTGGCCCTGATTAATCTACTGCATTTGACTTAATGAGAGGTCATTCACACAGCCAATCACAATGGGCACGGCGATGCATGATAGATGGCCACTTACGATGTGAGAGCCGTGAAATAAAAGGAGGTGCTGAATATCCGATACTTTATTGAATATTTCTCCTCTGCGTCGGCCTCGTACCTGGCTGTGTTGTGTTACTTTAAATAAAATCTCTCTCTCTCCCCCTGTCTCTGTGTCTCTTTCTCTGTCTCTCTCTCCCCCTGTCTCTCTCTAGGTCTCTCTCTCTCTCTCTCTCTGTTGCCGGGGGCTTTTGCGATGTTACACAGAGTCGCTTGAATCTTTCACAACGTCCCATTTAGATTCAGGACGACGGGCGGCCGAGTTGGATAAGGTGAGTGTTGTGACTCGAACGAGTGTGTTTGGACGTATAGTAAAGACCACTCCATTGAGTAGTACAGGATAGGTCATTCAATAACACTGCATCATCACATACATCTAAATAGAGACAGAGAGCGAGGGGGAGAGAGAGGTAGAGGGGGAGAGAGAGAGAGAGAGAGAGAGAGGGGGAGAGAGAGAGAGAGAGAGAGACACACACACACATGCTCAGAAGCACCACAGAAAGAGAAGCCTTTACTTAGGAGTTTATGAATTGATTTCTCCTGCCCTACAAAGCCCTGTGTCCTGCTCCGCCTCCCAGAATGCCAGTAATGGGTCTTCGTTGACCTTTCTCCCGCCCTCCTTTCTGGCGAGTTGACTCCTCGCCGCGCGGCCCTGGCCTTTTCACCGCCGGTGGCGTCCGCCGTCTGCAGTGTGGCCCGCCGCTTGGCAGCAGCGCGTCCCCCTTCCATCACGCGCTGGCAGGCACACACAGACACACACATACACAGACACACACACACACAGACACACCACACACACACACACACACACACACACACACACACACACACACACACACACACAATGCAGTGCACAATCATATTCATAAGCAGGTCGACGGTACACTTCCATGACACCTCCATACGTTAGAATGAAGGATTTAGTTTTATAAATAAATACTGGCTGCTAGAATGCTGCTCTATAATGTCTTTGAGTATTTATAACGTAATAGAATCATTTGAATGTAGAAAGATCCCTGCACACGCGTAGAGTTTTAATCATTTGACTTAAGATATGCGAACAGGACTTCAATTCAGTTTGTCTAACTCTGACAACGTGTTCTTGTTTAAAAAAAAAGAAGAAATAAATAAAAAAGAGTGAATTGCAGTTAAATGTACTGCAAAAAGTCATTTTTATTAATGTACTGTCCAGTCCCTGTCTATACCTTGCGTCTTCACAGTTTACTGGAGACACATTCTGTCGTACCGACGACAAGGTTTTTTCATTAGCCGCTTAACTGTCACAGTAAGCGGCCCGCAGAAGCTCTTTGCGTTGACAACTAAATGTCTTGTTTGCCGTCAAATGTTTCTTCCTTTTCTTTGTAATATTTCTTTTTTCTATTTTTTTCTCCATGTTTTTTATGCAACTGGGAGTTGCATGGTCCAATTGGGAACACATACGCATAATCACACACAACGCACGCCCATGCACACACACGCACGCACACACAACACACACACAAGCGGACACAACATGCACACACACACACACATGGGCGGTGCACATGCACAGCTCCAACTGACAGTGACAAAGTAGGCAACCGGCACACTACAGCAGTAACTGTGGTGTTCATATACAGTCCATAAGATGAGACGCATTTAGCTTAAAGAGAGACATATCGACAGGATAAATAAAGATGATGTGTCGCACGAGCTCTCAGCATTGATTGCTTTTACTTAATTGCGTCACCTGATCCGACCGCCAATGTGTTTCTATTATGTTGTTGTAAATATAAGGTTCATAATCCTGTGCTCGGTGCTATTGTCGCGCTTGGAGCAGATTGCGCAGCAGGAGACATGAGTGTCGGGGGTTTAGACCAGAGGTTCTCTATTCACAAATTTGTTACTGATGTATCCCCTCTAAGATATCTTTTCCCATTTAAAGTTAAAGTGATGTGCTCTTAGTGGAACGATTTACTTTGTAACTTGTTACTATTCAGATTTACTCAATTGTATGAAGGAGGTATTCATTCATTTTGTGGTGGGAAGGTGGAACTATTTTACAATTGTTTCATAAAACAACAACAAAAATGTTGTTCATGTTCCGAGTCCCCCCTGTAATCCCCAACGTACCCATAGGGGCACACTTACTCCCATACCAGAAACACAGGTGTCGGTGTTCTATACCTCTATATGAGCTGTCACTGACTTCCTGCTCCTTTTTTCTTCTTCTTCTTCTTCTTCTTCTTCTTCTCTTCTTGGTCCAGTCCAAGTGGCCGTCTCTGGCCGTGCAGCATGGCGGCGGGCGGCGGAGAGGCGGGAGCGGAAGGCTTGGTCAGTGACACCGGGGTCCGGGGGGGCGTCTGAACTGGCATCTGCTGCCGGGCGCCGGCGTCAACAGCCTGCCGCCCTGTTCCTCGCCGTTGGCCCCCGGCGCCGTGGTGCTGCGCCGTCCCGCTGTCTGTCACACCTCGGCGCCCCGCAAAGTTTAATTGTGAGGCGGAGTGGCGCGTCGGGGGCCCTTTAGCTAAGCGGCCCCTAATGACAGGCAGGAGAGAGACAGCTACACATGTTCCACCGCTCCCCCCCCTCTCGCCTCTCCTCCTCTCCCTCTGGAGGGGAGACGAGGAGAGGGTTCTTAGCAGATAGCGGCGGCCGCGCAGACCGGGGCCGGGGCCTGTCACGGAGCTGTCAGCAGGGCCGGCTTGACAGCGTGCGCAGCCACCCCGGCACGCCGCCCTGCTGTCCCAGGTGCACGGCTGACATCTTCTCCTCCTCTCCTCCTCCTCGCCCTCCTCCTCCTCCTCCTCCTCCTCGCTCTTCTTGGCTCCTCTGCAGCCCCGGCTGCTGCTTGCTGCTACTGCTGAGCATTCATTAAGAACCCCTGGCTTCTGTAATCGGCCCCGCGCCTCCTCCTCCCCTCCTCCTCCTGCTTCTCTTTCTCCTCCTCCTTGTCCTCCACCTCCTTCACCGCCTCCTCCTCCTCCTCAAACACACACACACAACACACACCTCATGTTTTGTTGTGATCAAAGTATAGAAATGGCCCGCCGAATGATGAACCACATCGTCCCACAGACTGGCATGACTTTGTGCATTTGAGAATTGTGTTATTTGTGTTCATTTGTGTTATTTGTGTTGTTCTTTGGCGCTGAGCATCGCAACTTTTTAATTTCACTGCACATCTTGTTAATACTGACAATGAAACTTCTTGAATCTTGAATCTTTCCGTCTTTTCAGATGTTTGATTCTCTTTCATGCCCACTTTACTTCCCAATCCCCAACTTGTTTACAAAGACTCACAGAGGGGTGTGTGTGTGTGTTTTTGTTTTTCATTTCATTGTCTTGGTTTGCAAAGCCCCCCCCGCCCGCCCCAACAGCCACCCACCCTCTCCTCGGTTGGTGTAATGGAGCTCGGCACAGACGTATGGAACACATGTGCTAATATCTTCCTCATTAGGAGCCCCAAATGAGCCATTACACCAGCTAATCGGAGAGCCGCGATTCCAATCCGCCGTCCCATCTGCCAGCCAACAGGCCTGGGAGTAGCGGCGTAGCGTAGCATATCGTAGCATAGCGTAGCGTAGCGTAGCGCACCGCGGCGGAGCGCTAGATGCTGCCGGTGGGGCCAGATGGAGAACACACCGTTAGCACTGAAACCACTGACCATGGATATGTGAACATGCCGCAGCACCATAGGGGAGGTATTTAAGAATGTATGTGGATGTGTGTGTGTGTGTGTGTGGGGGGGGGGTTACAGAGGAACGCATGAGAGGGTAGGCGATGGTCCAGGCTCAACGGACGTGTGCACCTGGTCAAAACACCAGGTAAGAGAATCAACATCCAATCTACCGCTTGAAGAGTTTTATTCCTGGGGACCAGCATGACTTTGTGCTACGTGTGTGTGTGTGTGTGTGTGTGCGGTGTGTGTGTGTATGCGTGCTTGGTGTGTGTGCTTGTGTGTGTGTGTGTGTGTGTGTGTGTGTGTGTGCATGACATGTCACACACCTTATGCTTCTGTAAAGTATCTGAAAGTATCTGGGAAAAGTCTATCGGTGGCTTCCTCCTCCTGCTGCTTTAAAGTGATGAAGTGGTGCGTCCACATACCGGGGCCCCCGGTGGCTGGGAGGTGCAAGGGAACAAAGGTGTAATATAGGCCCCTGTCTGCTGCTCAGGAGGAAGACATACAACATTAATGGTATCCTTTAACATCTCCTTAACCCCAATCCCCCTCTCCAGCCTGCACCAGCAAGCCCCCCCCCCCCCCCCCCGGTGCCTCTGCTCTCTCTCTCTCTCTCTCTCTCTCTCTCTCTCTCTCTCTCTCTCTCTCTATTTCTCCTCTTCTCTATCTCTCCTCTTCTCTATCTCTCCCCCGCTCTCTCTCCTCTTCTCTATCTCTCTCCTCTCCCCCCTCTCTTCCTCTTCTCTATCTCCCCCTTTCTCTCCCCCTCTCGCTCTCTCTCTCCCCTCTCACTCCCACTTCTATGTTCTCTCTCTCCTCTCTATCTCTCCCCTCCTCCCCCTCTCGTCTCTCTCTCTCCCCTCTTTCCATGACCCCCCTGCACCCCCCCCCCCCCACACACACACACACACACACATCGCAATCGTGCTCTCTCACTCTGTCCCTCTATTTCCACCCCCACCCCCACCCCCACTGCGGCACCACACCCCCCCCCCCCCCATCCCCCTTGCCCCCCCTCTCCCCCTGACCCCCTCTGCAGCCCACCCCGGGCTCCGCTCCCCGGGGGCCTGTTTGTTTCCCTGCCAGGGGCACAGGCGCCCGTGTGCTGATGAGGTGCTCAGGCCACCGTGAAATGTGCCATAACCTGCCAGCAGCACACGCAGGCTGCTGCCGCTGGTGCTGGTGGTGCTGCTGGTGGTGCTGGTGGTGCTGCCGGTGGTGCTGGTGGTGGTGGTGGGAGAGGTGGTCCGGGGGTGGGGCGGGTGGGGTGGGTGTGCGGGGCCGGGGGCCGGGGGCCAGGGGCCGGGGGCTGGCGAGATTGCCGTATTTACTTTTTAATCTGGCCGCCTTAATACATGCGATAAAAACTTTGTCACATTAGATGGTGACAGATGGGCCCGGAGATGTTATTACTGGTCGGGTGGGGGCGGGGTGAGGGTGGGGGTGAGGGTGGGGCTGGGGGCGTGGGAGGTGCTGGGAGTATGGGAGTGCTCCGCACCTCATGGTGTGGAGGGTGTCGGGGATATGGGGGGGGGGGGGGGCGGAGGGCGGAGGGGAAAGGGGTGTGGTTGGGGAGTGGGGGGGGGGGGGTCGATCGAGAGAGAGAGAGAGAGAGAGAGAGAGAGAGAGAGAGAGAGAGAGAGAGACGCAATGCCCCCAATCACGATAATTTTTCATCACCCCAATTACATTGTTGAGTGCGTCTCCACAGCAGCACACGCAGCATGGCCTCACTGCCGGGACCGGTGGGGGGGTGGGGGGGAGAGAGCGAGAGAGAGAGAGAGACATAAATAAAGATAAAACGAGCTGCCCGAGGTCTCCCGTTCTCCTGCCGTCGGCTCCTCCTCCTCCTCCTCCTCCTCCTCCTCCTCCTCCTCCCAGCCAGCAGCAGCTCCTCTCCAAACTGATGGAGGCCGCTCCGCTTAAATGAAGACTAAATCTTATTTAGAGACGAGAACAGAACTGTTGCCCGGGACAACAGCAGCATCATTGTTTGTTACTGATGCACTGGAGAGATGGGCGAGAGAGACAACATAGACAGAGAGAGAGAGAGAGAGAGAGAGAGAGAGAGAGACACACACACACACACACATACACACACAGACACAGACAGAGAGAGATGGAGGAGGGAGATGAGGCTGATATTAGCATGTTTTTATGCTCAGAGGAGATTGAATGATGTGTGCTGGCTGTGTTGGAGTGGGGGTGGTGGTGGTGGTGGTGGTGGTAGTGGGGGGGGGGGGCATACAGACATGTCATGCAAATAGCATCACAGACACTGTGTGTGTATTGTGCTGAGCGCCAGACTTGAGATTCAGTCCCACGTGGATAAGATCACTTGCGCTGACAAAAAGCTGCCATGTGTATATCTGGCAACTCTTTGTATGTATAAATGCTGAATACAGTGTGCTGATCACACAGCCAAACATGGCAGCGGCTTCGATGAATGAACGAAGGTGTCTGCGTGCACGCGTGTTTCTGTGCACGTGTGTGTGTGTGTGTGTGTGTGTGTGTGTGTGTGTGTGTGTGTGTGTGAAACACAAGTATGACATTTGATCAACCCTCTACACACTGCTGACGGAGCCTCGAGCTAAACAAGTGAATCAAGTGTTTTTTCTTCTTAATTGCGGTGTAAATTAAATAAGAGGGTAGAAGGGTTGTGCATTTGTGTGTGTGTGTGCGCACGTGTGTATGTGTGCGCGCATGTGTGTCTGTGTGTGTGTGTGTGTGTGTGTTCCGCATGAGTGTGCATGCGTTTATGTATGGGTGTGTGCGCGCATGTGTGTGTGTGTGTGTGTGTGTGTGTGTACGATTGTGCGTATGTGTGTGTGCGTGCGCATCGTGTGGTGTTGTGTGGTGTGTTGTGTGTGGGGTGGTACCGGAGTGTGGCATGTGTGGTGAACGATTGTGCGTGGTGTGGTGTGGTGTGCGTGCACATCTTGTGTGTGTGTGGTGGTGCAGCAGCAGCTGTGCGCGAGGCAGTGGTCCTGGCCGTGGCGATCATTAGGAGCTCAGGGGCTCCATGCGCGCGGGGGTTACACCAGGTGGGCCCGGGCTAAGAAAAGATGCAGTCCACGAGTTTCTCATTTTTCAGCCGGTCTTGTGTAAATGGAGATTTCCAGTTGTACGCACTGTGGAACAGAGGAGAGGAGGGGGTGGGGTCCTCCCTACATAAATCACCCAGCTGGGCTGCCTCTCCAGTAATGAGGATGGTGAGGAGGAGGAGGAGCGGGGGGGGGGGGGGGGGGAGTGTATGCGGCGTGCAAACCCACAGAGACACATGGCCGTGTGCGAACGGCAGCGTGGCTGAGGCGGGAGACACCTCGCGACACCACACACCCCCCCCTACACCCACCCACCTCCCCTCCCCAACCCCCCCGATCTCTCTCATACCCCGTCACGCGCCACTCCCGATCCATCTCCGGTTCCGTCGTTCACCCCGCCCCAGACAACCCCCACCCCCCCCCATGCTCCACATCCAATCGCACCACCACCAACACCACCACCACCACCACCACCACCCCAATTGTCATCCCCTGCACACACAAACACACACACACCCCCCCCCCCCCTTATGCCCCCTCCCCTTAAACATCCCCAGCTATACCTCAGGCAAACCCACCCACCCACCCCCCACGACACCCCACCGCACGCGAGCCAATGGGTGAAATGGGTCATTTTTTAATTAAATACAATATTAATTACTGCGAGCGTCATTAGCGATATGTGAGATTTGACTAATTAGTGTAATAGTTTTGGAGTCACGCTCATTAAATATGAAAATTACAGCAGTAGGAAGGATTGGTTCCGTGATCAATCTTGTATGGACAGAGAGGAAATGATTTAGAGAATAGCTTTTATTGTACAATTAACTCCATTACAAACCTGCCAGACGGGAATAAAGAGAACAGGGAATTTGGTCGGCCGTAAGAGTCGCGCGCGAGAGTCGCCGCGTCTTTCGCCTCCCTTTCAAATGCAATCGCTTCGCTCGTAACCAGACGAGACACTCGCCAAGGAAAACAGCGGCCTCCAGAGAAGCCCTGGCCCCATCAGCCACTCCAATTAGGACGGCCGATACATGGACACGACATGTTGGTCTCTCTCTCTCTGTGTTGACCCTGATAGTTGACTTGTGCTTTGTCATGTAAGTAACGTAAAGTAATGTAAAGTTACAACAACCCCGTTATTGTGCGGCAAGGCCCGACTCAAATATAAGAGAAATCAGCCCACAAGCTGTTCTACACAACAGAGAGAGTCGGGGAAGCTCTCATGTTTTAACTTCAACCACAACCTGCTACAACCTGCTGGAACTAACATTAGTTTCTGATTGTTATTGTCTCAACCCACGGAGCTCAGAATGCACTGATTCTTACTTATAGTACCTTTAAGTGCGGTGTTATATTTAGTTAGAGTTCTGTCAACTCACTGGAGGATTGGGAGGAAGTATGAGATTAAACTGCCTCTGAATACGTCACACTCACAGATCAACAATTATGAAGTATTTACCTAAAATGGATTGTTTCATTTGAATTGGAGGTGGTGGTCAAAATGTATGTAAATGACCATAGCATCACCTTGGTTAGCACAGCATTTGACACTCTGCTGACTCCTGCACATTTGTCCTTCCCCACCTCCTTAGCAATCCATGTTTTGTAATATATTATTATACGCGGTTGACAAAACGTATGGCTTAGTTTCACCCTGCGGTGTGTATAATGTCACAGTTGTACCTCTCTATACAAAGGACATATACGGAGGACGACGGAAGGATACACAGCCAGTGAAATTGTGTTTGTTTTCATGCCATCGGTGTAAAAGTAAGCAGCCCAGAAGAAGCCACTAAATGATATCATGGCGAGGAGTTGTGCATAAGCATAGGTGTGGATAAGCATATCCAGCAGATATATGTGTATTGAACGGTATATAGATAATCCATGAGAAAAATCGATATGTGTGTGTGAGTGTGTGTGTGTGTGTGTGCATGTGCGCACGCGTGTGTGTGTGTGTGGATGTGTGTGTGTGTGGATGTGTGTGTGTGTGGTGTGTGCTTGTGCATGTGTGTGTGTGTGTGTGGGGGGGGGGGAGACAGGACAGGTCTGTCCTCATGCTGGAAATAGACATAGTCTCCAGAGGAGTATCAGTAGCAGAGGACTCCAGGGTTGTTTGTGTGCATCAGGGGGTCTCTCTCTCTCTCTCTCTCTCTCTCTCTCTCTCTCTCTCCCTCTCTCTCTCTCTCTACCCTGGCAAACACATTGAGCAGGACCCCAGCCAGTGCATGCATAAGGGCAGAACAGAGCTCTGCTTTTGTCCCACTTCCCATTTGTATAACTAAACACCCCCTCACACACACACACACACACACACACACACACACACACACAAATTGGCCCTTCTTGTTTCGCTGGAGTGCAGTGTTGTGTGTTTAGCATATCAAAGCTGTGAAAATAACCGTGTTTACCGCGCCTCTCCTCCGGCCAGGTGGTCCGTCATATCTGGACCTTCAGACCGCATGGCAACGGCAACAACAACAACGGCAACCGCCCCCCCCCACCCACCACCCCCCACCCCCCCACCCCGCCCGTGTTCATCGCCATGGCGTCCAGCGGCAGGGTAACACCCGGCAGCGTTGGCATGGGCGCGATGCATTTCGATACATGCGTTTGACCGCCGTGGCAAAGCAAACATTTGAGGAACCGACATCGTTTTCAAATTTTGGGCTATTTTTTTTTACACCACAGAACGGATCGTTCGGATTTTAAACGATTTATGTACGTAGCTTTATGGTTATTGTTTTAGCTTGATGCATGATTGCATGAATACATATATAATGATGCTACTGGATACATAATGATAATACCAGCTTACATAAATTATGAAAATTATGACTTATATATTTGTCTTTTTTGCAGGCAATTATTTGCTTGTTATTTGTAACGGAGCACGATCATATATACTCCTAAGCCTCAATAAACGTTATTTTTCACCTTAATCAACCTTAACCCGACTGAATTATATTATTACAGCTTGCTCTTAAGAGAATGAAATTCTAATATTCACGCTCGAGGGAACTAGACCGGACTCACCATTTCTTTTGACCTTGTATCCGCAGGATGTCTTTGTCAGCCTCTGCTTGTATATGTACCATAAACATTTCGTCGCCCCCTCTTTGAATATATGCAATAATCCTATCTCCAGTCACATGAATACTGGCCCACCATATTATTGTAATGCTCACCTCCAGACTGCATGCCTGATAGCCAATACTTTATCACAGCGACGCCGTTTTTTATAGGTCTGGTGTCTCTTTAAAATGATTGCCCCTGTTTTGATCTGAATTAATTTCGTGTGAGCACAAACAATTACTTTTCATCTTTATCTACACGAGGAATCAGCCGTTTTATGGGCATCATTTATTACAGGTGGACAGCTCCTTGTTTATTAGAATTTCAAGCAGCCTATCGCGGCCTGAGATCTGCCGTGGTCTATATTTACATTTCAACTTCCGCTAAACAGGCATGACAAACACACATGCGGCGCAGGGGCTGGGCACTGGCCACACTTCATTTTCATTGCCGCCCACTTGTGCACCGGCCATAAAAGGACCACGACCGGACTTTATGCAAAAAGTTCCTGGACATGGTGACAGAAGGTGCTGAGGGAGAGAGGGAGGGAGGGAGAGAGGGAGAGAAGAGAGAGGGGGGGAGAGAGTGGAGAGAGAGTAGAGAGAGAGAGAGAGAGAGAGATAGAGGGAGAGAGATAGAGGGACAGAGGGACAGAGGGAGAGAGTTAAAGAGAGAGAGGAGAGGGGGAGAGAGTAGAGAGAGAGAGAGAGAGAGAGAGAGAGGGAGAGAGAGAGAGAGAGGGGAGAGAGAGAGGAGAGAGAGGAGAAGAGAGAGAGAGAGAGAGAGAGAGAGAGAGAGAGAGAGAGAGAGAGAGAGAGAGAGAGAGAGAGAGAGAGAGAGAGAGGGAGAGAGAGAGAGACAGAGAGAGAGGAGAGAGAGAGAGAGAGAGAGAGAGAGAGAGAGAGAGGAGAGAGAGAGAGAGAGAGAGAGAGAGAGAAGAGAGACAAGAGAGAGGAGAGAGAAGAGAGAGAGAGGAGAGGGAGAGAGATAGCGAGAGAGGTTGACTGAGTGTGTGTGTTTGAAGCTTTCAGGTGAGTGTCCATCATTCAGGAGGAGGAGGAGGAAGGATGGGTTCATGGCCCTTGAAAACTATCCATGGCACGGGGGTCTTCTTCGGTGAATATAAATGTGTGCGTGTGCGTGTGTGTGTGTGTGTGTGTGTGTGTGCATGTGTGTGTGTGTGGCGTGTGCCACGGGCCGGGCCACTCTTGACAAGCCAACAGCTGTTAATTATGAATCGGCCTGCGGGAGAGGGGAGACAGGCGGGTGAATATGCAGAACGGAAGGAGCACCACGCCGGGCCCCCCGCGCAACACCAAGTGTCAGACCCCCGCCGCACGCCGAGTGGCAAGGCTTGACCCGGGTGTCAATCACCGGCGCTGGCCAAACACCAGAAACAGGGAACGCTTGGAAAAGGGCCCAAAATGCCCTGCCGCCGGCCGTTCGACTAACAATGAAACGTTCTGATATATTTAACTCCAAAGAAAGAAAGTACACCGAAGAAAAAGTGTCAGTGCCGAATAGCTGTGCGTTTAGAATGGTGCGCGATGCTTTACATTTACATTTACATTTACATTTAGGGCATTTGGCAGACGCTTTTATCCAAAGCGACTTACGAGTACATTTGTTGAAGGAGACAGCAATATCGCTGTGGTACATAAAGATAAAAATAGAGCCGGTTTCAAGCATTCATAAGTTGCGAGGCTAATAGAATGAGTTTCATAATTGCTTAATAGCCTCCGATATAAACGATTCCATCCATGGCGCCGTCTAATGCCGTGAGCAGGATTCATTTCCTGCCGCTATTGCTTTTAGTATTCATGACAAAAAATATATATGTTTACATTATCACAGGTAAACGTGTTACCGAGGGGGATTTTCTCAAAGTACTTATTTGTGGAATACTTCGAACCGCATGTACTGTATCTCCGTCCTCCACCAGAGCGTGGACATAGCAGCCTTGACAGAGCCGCTAGGGTTATCAGGGCCCTCGCACGATAATAATATCTCCTGAATTCTAATTAATTTCGCCTACTTAGCAACTAAATCTGCATTAATTTTCCCCTCAAGGACCCTTAATGGATTTCATCATTAATAAAATCAGACATTCAATTAGTCCCAAAACTCTGATTTGCAATTGTTTCATAACATTTCTGCTTGAATTTGCTTTTTTGCTAACTGTATAAGGTTAAATGAAAACGGAGAGGAAAAAAAAAGTTTAAACTAATTTCATTAATCTAATTGTCGTCCCTTCAAACCATCTCTTAATTAGTACAAATTAATATGATTAATCAAAATAATGACAAAACCTCATTCAATTACAGGTTTTCAATGGTAAGTGGGATGTGTTGGGTGATATGGATATAATAAATGAGGGCGGGGACCAGAGGCGGCTGCGAGCCACGGGATTGGTCGCGATTATGCCCAATGACTGACAGGTTATCAATCATGTCGCACTTTTAATAAAGGCTGCTGCGAACTTCCCCGCAAAGGCTGGACTCAGTCATCCCCTTCCATGTTTTCCCTCTTTCCCTGCTTTATTCGTCTATGAATATGATCCTTGTTGAATGAATCCAGTTGCACGGCCTTAATGAAGAGAGTGGCAGTGCATAAAACTAAAATGATCTCATCCATATGTAAATAAATGGAGGCCGGCGCATATGCTCAACTCCACTGCCGTCGCATTATTAGGGGGGGAAAATTGCATATGTTTATGTATCTGAATAATATCCCCTTTTATTTCCATTTGTCGCAGAGCATTTAGTAAAAGATGAAGACAGATCTCTGCTTCTGCTGTCAGTCTGTGCCCTCCATCTCTTCTCTCTCTCTCTCTCTCTCTCTCTCTGTCTCTCTCTCTCTCTCTCTCTCTCTCTCTATGTCTCTCTCTCTCTGCACTGAGAGCTGCCCGTCTGATCTAGCGGAAGCCAGCGGGTAGCAGAAGCATGTCACCATTTGTCACGTGGCAACACAAGGGCCCACGCTGAGCAGCAGGTACCCCCTGGGGTGGGCGCGGTGGGACAGCCCTGTTAACAGCTTGCCGCTCTCAGCCACCGCCGCCATCCACCCACCCACCCACCCACCCACCCACCCACCCACCATGCCCCGTCCCGCACGCCCTCCCCCCAACTCAACCTCGGCCTCCAGTCGGGTCCCCCAGGGGACCGAGTGCCAACCAGAACGTCCCCAGACGGTTTCCCGGGCGACCCGACATGTCTGCCGACCCCATCTGGGTGGGACGCGCCACGTGAGAGAGGGGTCCAACGCAGACGGGCTCCGTCGCCATGGCCTACGGGGAATATGGGGGTCCGCTGATCCTCAAATAGAGTACCCCTAACCCACCCGACCCCCCCTACCCCGTCCTCCTCCTCCTCCTCGCCCCAGCGACCCTCATACCAATCCTACACAGGGGGCCCCACATGGTGAAGAACCCCAGGAACTCACCTGGCCCCCCCCGTGGCTCTGTTCCCCCCTCACCGCGGCTCCAGTTTGATCCTCTCATCGCTGAGTGTAGTCACACACACACACACACACAGACACACACACACGCCGCAGGGTGACTCCTCTCCCGCTCGGGGTATAGAGTGTACGGAGTCCTTGGCGGCAGAGCGTTTAGCGGGGGCCATGGCACAGATACATATGTTACGTCTGTCACCCTGCTTATCATGCAGCTCTGGGGCCCTCTCATTCCTTAGCCCATGGATATCTCCCTCACACCGCGGCGGATCCGTGTCTGATGCATATCGGGGGCTGACGGCAATAGCTGCAACGCCCCCAAGAGCCTGATAGACATTTAAAAGTATATACGTCCCAATGCACGCGAGCAGAAAGAGAGAGATACGGGCTCGGCGGCTTTTAAGTGCCTTCGTTTCCGTTTTTTTGACATCTGTGTTTGGCACCGCCGTGCTCTGAGAAGCCGTCAGCTCGATCGAATCGAGGTTCACGATATATCGCCCAGCACTAATGTGTACAGAAAAAAATAGTGTGTGTGTGTGTGTGTGTGTGAGAGCTTTTTGAGGCCATTGTTGTGGTGCTTCTCTATAGTGTTGTTGTAGACCACATGCTATATTGCTGTCACTTCAAATACTGCTGCAGCTGTCTGTGTGATGACATGTAGAAGACTGATTTACAAGCTGAGCTGAGAAGTTACTTTATTGTTTGCCACTCCTTTATCATCACTAAACTGAGCATGAACTTCACATGTATGTATCTGACAACACATTCACATGTGTTACTGCTGTTGCTGCAGCATCAACTATTGATGGGTAGGCCTAGAATTAGATAGCCCCCCCACCCAATATCACCACCAGCCATCACTGGATATACTACTTTTTAAAAATATTTTCATGCATTATTCACGGAACATATTCACGCTAATGAACAAGTCAGAGGATCAGACTGAATGTTGTCGTGTGTTCAGCCGATGATTCTTCCCGGTTCTTCAGTGTCAATCCTCCAAGCTCAGCACATGTTTCTCCAGAGCTCAGCTCTCTGTCGGTTCTCCTAGCAGCACAGCTGGAATGTCCTTCCAGCCCCTTGTCCATCGCACTTCGGAGTCCATTGAGCCTCAATTAATAGCAATGGGCCTGTAAGACAGCAGGGGCCGTATTATCCAGTTCTGCGCAGGTTGCTAGTGAAGTTAGGGAGGTCAAATGTGGCTGGTAACCCTGCAGACAACGCCACATTTATGTCAGACTTAATTGCCCACACAATAAAAAAATATTAAATAGGCAGACCCAGACCAAACCAGTTATGAACCTCACATAGACCAGAGCAAAGGCTTATTTAAAACAAAAACAACAACATGTATTTACAGTCCTAATTTTACAAACACAAACAATCTTCAGGTGTTACATCAGCCAGCAGTGAAAGATGCAGACGTAAAGGTTAGCAATGAAATTGGTAACATTTAAAATTTCAGCACATGACCATAGGTAAGGAGATCAAGAAATTAAGACATTCAAGAAAACACAACTAATGTAATAATATGAATAAAGATAAACAAAAAAAACAGATCAAGGATTCAAGATAATAAATAAAACTCCAAAGGATAAACTGTATCTTTATAACGCCCACTTCTTGACAGGTCCATGCCCCCAAACCAAACTTTAATTGAAAAACCTGTTGGACACCCAAGCACCAATTACATGGGAAATGATAACATTAAGAAAATTAAAACATTAGTTGAATTGGTTTGTGAGGAGGCGTGGAGAAAATAAACCTCTGTAATCTTTTAATAGATATTTCTTTTCAATTAGATAAGTCTTCTTCAGTAAATGGAATTATATTCTCGACTCAATTAAAATGCCTCTGCTTGAACCAAAGTGCTCTGAACAAATTCATTTGTTGTGTGACATTTCCGGAACAAGACGCATATAGGCCTAATGTCTGATGTAATGAAAGAACACAAAGAATAAAACATTAGCCTGTAGCTGCCGGAGGCTGACCGCAGCTTCCACTCTGACAGTACGACTTATCATAACGCCTCCTTATCAAGTCTAGCAGGATTAAATGAGTAATGTAAAATTGAAAGTGAACGGGTTTTTTGTAAGGGTTTGTTAACAGGAATTCAGCTACACAATTGTTTATCTGCTTTGAATTAAATTGTATGAATTAAACGGACGAAAAAAGCGGCAAGCCTTGAAAGTGTTGGAAGTGGGGAAAAATATAATAAAAAGAGAAACAGTGCCATCTAGTGATCACTTATGTAATGCAGTGGTTCAGTTAGAACCTAATTGCCTTGCAAGTCTCTTGCAATTATTATTTGCCACTTCACTTTAAATCACTAAAAAAACATCTATATAATGTGTATTCTTTTCAAATATACATCAAATTAAAAGCAAATTTTTCCTGAACTCTGAAATCCCCTTTAAAAGCCATATTTGGGAAAGTAAAAAACATTTAAATATTTAGACTCCAGTGGTAGAAAATAAAAGAAACTAATGGCCCTGACCTTAAACATCATATTTGATATCTTGTGTAGGCCTACCGGTGACCGCACTGACATAGTATAGCGCCATTTTCTGGGTCACCTGTCTCCTTTTCTCAACACTACCACGTGTTGTGGTAGTGTTACCACTACCACTAACTACTACTACCACGTGTTCACATACAGCCAGAGCGTGTCATCATAATAATAATAATCATCATTATTATTATTATATAAAAATATTGAGCCACTCAGTAGGGTTCTAGAGAGACAGAGACCACGGAGGGATCAGACACCCCCAAGCACAGGAGTGGAACTTGAGAGCGGAGGAGGCTGACTTTAGGCTGCCCTTCAGACAAACCACTCCTTGGTATAGTTCGGCGTGATCACCGGTAAATCTTTATTAATTTTAATTGGAGCCCCCATTTAAAAGAGCAATTAAAGCGGATTAATCGAGCCCATCCCGTATAATGTCTTCTGTTAATTAGTTTGTCAGCACTGTTTTAATATCGCTTAATGACTTCATATTTCAGGGATGACATTAAAGGGATGCTGTAGGAAAAGAAATGGCCTTATCACAATGCACCGCTTTATAGGAGCTGTCCCCCGCCGGTGGGCAAGGTCAGGCCTGCCGCGCCGCCGGGAGGAGGAGTCGGCCTCAGGGTGCCACCCCGGCGCCACCTCCAGGGACACACTCCCACATACTCTGACACGCACGCACGCGCACACGCACACACACACACACGCACAAACACGCACCTGCATGCATACTATCTCACACTCACTCTCTCACACACACACACAAACAAACGTGCACACTCTCCAATTCTCTCTCCCTCTTTCCATTTGGTCACTCATACACTGTGTGTTTATGTAAGGGGTTGTGTAAAGTGAATACACCAAACAGAGGTCATTGTTGGATTGAGTCCTGTGTTTTGTGACCGACACAGCAGATGACTGTAAATTGCATCGAGGTCTTCAGACATGAAACCAATATCAGAGCGGCTGAATACACATCACGCATTTAACCTAAAACACGGAAGTCCAATCATACTATGCTTCACCTATCTGGGCTAGTCCAAAACACACACACACACGTTTAATGTTTTCATCATCTGTACTGTCACTATCACCCTGCCCTTGTTTACCAACACTCAGTGAAATAAACACCAGCATTATTCCAAATGCATAAATCCCCCAATCATCCCTGTATATGATGTGAGCGTGTGAATCTTTAGCCCATAGAGAGACAGAAGTCGATCAAAACCAGCACACAACAATAAACACGTCGCCTTCCGTATATTGCGTCATCACCGGCTGCTGGCATGCCTCCTTGCTAATTTGAGTGTGCCCTCGCACCTATCCCTGGTCCCGGCACATTCATAAAATCTCCTTCCGCATTATCCCCCTAATTAGCACGGGATTACGGGAGCATGTAATGCCCCCCGCTTCCCGATAGATTGATTGGGGGACGGTCTCTTTGTTTTGAAATCACTTCCTGATTGATGCACAGAGTCTTAGTTTGCAATTGTAAATGGGCCCAGATGTTAACAATCAAATGTCTTTCCGCTCCGGGAAGTAACAGTCTGTCATGGAAGAGAGGGCCCAGCCGAGCGTGTAACGACACATCACGCGTGTGTGTGTGTGTGTGTGTGTGGGGAGGGACCCAGCATGCAACGGGGGGGAGGGTGGGGAGGCGAGGGATGCTGTAATGGATGGAGGGATGAAGAAAACGGAGGGTGAGGAGGAGAAGGGGGTGAGGAGGTGGGGTGGGGGGGGAGGAGGAGGTGGTGAGGTACTGGAACCCCTGGCTCGCGTGGCATATGTCTTCTGCACATGCCTGTACTGTAGACTAACCCCGGTCTCCCCCATGTCTTTTGTTGTCTGACTTGAGCAGCAGGCCAAACAGATCACATGGACTCGGTGCTTTTCCTCCATCAGTTGACGTACATTTGGTCCACTGACTGTATACAGGCCAACAATTATTTGACTTTCTTTATCCGACGGTGATTTACGGGGAGCAGATTAACACGGCATGGCTATAATGGACGTGGAGACAACTCGAGCAAGTTCACGTCAAAAAAAACCATTGCAATGCCAACAACTGCAGTAAGTGTTGCAGCCTGCGTTCCCACCAATAGAGGGCACTATTGTCTAACTGAACGGACCGTCTGCTTTCCTGGCCGCTTCTCTCCCCCCCCCTCCTCCTCCACGCCCCTTTGGCAATAAATCACTTTCCGGGGATAGTTAATGGATATAGAAGCAGATCATGAGTGAGCTATCTGCGGGGGCGATAATTTAAGTGAAGATCCCCACACTGATTGCGCTGAAAGGTTATTTATTTCAACAATAATGCAGGACACAAAAGAGGAATCTGGGTGAGATGACTGTCTGGGGCACGCAAGAGTGCTCATCTCCAATGGAGCAACGTGTCAATGGGGTTCGCTTCCCCCCCCTCCGCCCCCCAATGAAAATATGCACCGCAGTTTATTTCGACTTTATGCACATGAAGGCTGTGCTCTCCTCTCAAGGGTGGCTGGGGAGTTAGGCTGTGTGTGTGTGTGTGTGTGTGTGTGTGTGTGTGTGTGTGTGTGTGTGTGTGTGTGTGTGTGAACGTGCAGGGAGGTGGGTTAAGACCTTGGAAAATGCCCCTTTTGTCCCTGTGTCTCTGGAAGGCTATTGAGAAATAGACCCCCCCCCCCCCCATTCACCGTGCCCACTCACCTCTAATTAAAAGACATAAGGAAATCGGTTAAATGTTTTTTTTCTTCCCTCTCTTTTGAATAATGGCCGTAATAAGCCCCGTACTGAAAACTAAAGTTAACTGCGTGACAGAGTCTATCTGTCCTTGGTTTTCTGTGCCATGGCCTGGACATTTGGGCACGTGTGTATGTGTGTGTGTGTGTGTGTGTGTGTTGTACACACAGTGGCGCTAGGCACTATTGATTCGGTGTGTTTTGGGGGGGGGGGACCCTGGGGCACATGAAGGCAGCTTGGCACATATATACTCCAGTTCTCCCCTCATGCAGAAAAATGCATGGTAAGGGCCCGACTGACATGTCTGGCAGGGAGAGAGAGAGAGAGAGGGACAGACAGAGAGAGAGAGAGAGAGAGAGAGGGGGGGGGGGTGGATTAGCTCCACACGCTTGTCCCGTGTTGTCACAGTGAGTCTGAAGTCTGAACGGCGGCGGTCACGTGACCAGTTGCGCTCATCACACCACAAACACCGCCGTGTGTGTGTGTGTGTGTGTGTGTGTGTGTGTGTGTGTGTGTGTGTGTGTGTGTGTGTGTGCTTCCTGCAGTTCAAGTGGTCGAGGAAGGGCTTCATGAGGACTCGCTGGATCATACACAACCAGTATGTATTGTCTGGTATTCTATTGTTCATCACCACTAGAGAAAGACTAACTCTCATTCTACTGTTCATCACCACTAGAGAAAGACTAACTCTCATTCTACTGTTCATCACCACTAGAGAAAGACTAACTCTCATTCTACTGTTCATCACCACCAGAGAAAGACTAACTCTCATTCTACTGTTCATCACCACTAGAGAAAGACTAACTCTCATTCTACTGTTCATCACCACCAGAGAAAGACTAACTCTCATTCTACTGTTCATCACCACGAGAGAAAGACTAACTCTCATTCTACTGTTCATCACCACGAGAGAAAGACTAACTCTCATTCTACTGTTCATCACCACGAGAGAAAGACTAACTCTCATTCTACTGTTCATCACCACGAGAGAAAGACTAACTCTCATTCTACTGTTCATCACCACGGGAGAAAGACTAACTCTCATTCTACTGTTCATCACCACGAGAGAAAGACTAACTCCCATTCTACTGTTCATCACCACTAGAGAAAAACTAACTCTCATTCTACTGTTCATCACCACCAGAGAAAGACTAACTCTCATTCTACTGTTCATCACCACGAGAGAAAGACTAACTCTCATTCTACTGTTCATCACCACTAGAGAAAGACTAACTCTCATTCTACTGTTCATCACCACGAGAGAAAGACTAACTCTCATTCTACTGTTCATCACCACTAGAGAAAGACTAACTCTCATTCTACTGTTCATCACCACTAGAGAAAGACTAACTCTCATTCTACTGTTCATCACCACTAGAGAAAGACTAACTCTCATTCTACTGTTCATCACCACTAGAGAAAGACTAACTCTCATTCTACTGTTCATCACCACTAGAGAAAGACTAACTCTCATTCTACTGTTCATCACCACCAGAGAAAGACTAACTCTCATTCTACTGTTCATCACCACTAGAGAAAGACTAACTCTCATTCTACTGTTCATCACCACTAGAGAAAGACTAACTCTCATTCTACTGTTCATCACCACTAGAGAAAGACTAACTCTCATTCTACTGTTCATCACCACTAGAGAAAGACTAACTCTCATTCTACTGTTCATCACCACGAGAGAAAGACTAACTCTCATTCTACTGTTCATCACCACGGGAGAAAGACTAACTCCCATTCTACTGTTCATCACCACGAGAGAAAGACTAACTCCCATTCTACTGTTCATCACCACGAGAGAAAGACTAACTCCCATTCTACTGTTCATCACCACTAGAGAAAAACTAACTCTCATTCTACTGTTCATCACCACCAGAGAAAGACTAACTCTCATTCTACTGTTCATCACCAAGAGAAAGACTAACTCTCATTCTACTGTTCATCACCACTAGAGAAAGACTAACTCTCATTCTACTGTTCATCACCACTAGAGAAAGACTAACTCTCATTCTACTGTTCATCACCACTAGAGAAAGACTAACTCTCATTCTACTGTTCATCACCACGAGAGAAAGACTAACTCTCATTCTACTGTTCATCACCACGGGAGAAAGACTAACTCTCATTCTACTGTTCATCACCACGAGAGAAAGACTAACTCCCATTCTACTGTTCATCACCACGAGAGAAAGACTAACTCTCATTCTACTGTTCATCACCACTAGAGAAAGACTAACTCTCATTCTACTGTTCATCACCACGAGAGAAAGACTAACTCTC
>PIJE02000269.1:149204-258977 GCA_002895965.2 Coryphaenoides rupestris
TCTGGGTGGGACGCGCCACGTGGAGAGAGGGGTCCAACGCAGACGGGCTCCATCGCCATGCCTACGGGGAAATATGGGGGTCCGCTGATCCTCAAATAGAGTACCCCCCTAACCCACCCGACCCCCCCCTACCCCCTCCTCCTCCTCCTCCTCGCCCCAGCGACCCTCATACCAATCCTACACAGGGGGCCCCACATGGTGAAGAACCCCAGGAACTCACCTGGCCCCCCCCGTGGCTCTGTTCCCCCCTCACCGCAGCTCCAGTTTGATCCTCTCATCACTGAGTGTAGTCACACACACACACACACACACACACACACACACGCCGCAGGGTGACTCCTCTCCCGCTCGGGGTATAGAGTGTATGGAGTCCTTGGCGGCAGAGCGTTTAGCGGGGGCCATGGCACAGATACATATGTTACGTCTGTCACCCTGCTTATCATGCAGCTCTGGGGCCCTCTCATTCCTTAGCCCATGGATATCTCCCTCACACCGCGGCGGATCCGTGTCTGATGCATATCGGGGGCTGACGGCAATGGCTGCAACGCCCCCAAGAGCCTGATAGACATTTAAAAGTATATACGTCCCAATGCACGCGAGCAGAAAGAGAGAGATACGGGCTCGGCGGCTTTTAAGTGCCTTCGTTTCCGTTTTTTTGACATCTGTGTTTGGCACCGCCGTGCTCTGAGAAGCCGTCAGCTGAACACACACACACACACACACCACACACACCACACACACACACACACAACACACACACACCACACACACACACACACACACACACAACATCACAGCGGGGGGGCAGGCTGGTGGTGATCATTGATTCCTCAGCATCATTTGTCTCATTTCCTGTCAGGGCGAAGTGGACCTCCTCCATGCACGCAACCACACCGCACGCCAGTCCCTCTGAGCGCGCACCACACACACACACAGACACACACACACACACGCACACACACACACACACACACACACACACACACACACACACACACACACACACACAGAGGACCCAGGACACCATCTACATGCGGGTACGTGCAGCCGGGCACATGACACTCACATCGGGCCAGAAATTCTTTGGGAACTTTTCTTTCTGCACCGTGGCAACACCGTCCAGGGAGCCCATGTGTGTGCTCTGTCCAGTCACCACCTTGAAATCCTTCACTAATGAGAGGCGAGAGAGAGACAGACAGACAGACAGAACAAGAGAGAGAGAGAGAGAGAGAGAGAGAGAGAGAGAGAGAGAAGAGAGAGAGAGAGAGAGAGAGAGAGAGAGAGAGAGAGAGAGAGGGAGAGAGAGACATGAAGGGTAAAGAGCGGGAAAACATGCAAACAGCAATCAATAAACTGGTGTTAACCTCATCAGAGCGGCGTACAGCAGCCAGGGATCTATAAGCGGCCATTAGAGAGGGTGTGTGTGTGTGGAGAGTGTGTCAGGGGGCAGAGAGAGAGAGACAGAGAGAGAGAGACGAGAGAGAGAGAGAGAGAGAGAGAGAGAGAGAGAGAGAGAGAGAGAGAGAGAGAGAGAGAGAGAGAGAGAGAAGAGAGAGCTGCGATGAGGTTCTTCTATGAGCTCTTCCAAAGGGGCTTTTTCAACACCTAACGTGACTGGACTGTGCAACAGCTCTCTCTCTCTCTCTCTCTCTCGCTCTCTTCACACTCACACACACACACACACACACACACACACACACACACACACATACACACATACACACACAATCAATTCAATTTCTATAGAATACGCTCCCCTGAGTAGAATATGTGTAATTATATGCAGTGATGGTCTGTCTGTTCTTCAATGAATTAGAATGATGATCTAGGATTCACCAGGGAGGGCTGCTTTGCTTGAATTATTATCTCTGGGTAAAAAAACAAAGAAAGAACTAATAGAAATAATAATAATAATACACAATAATAATAGGTTATTATTATCATCACAGTCTTTACTAGTTTTTATTCATCATTTTTATTACTACTATTATTATTGTATTATTATTGATGTTATTATAATTATTATTATTATCAGCATGCTAATTATTATGATTATGAAGGATATTATTAATAATAATAATAATAATAATACTACACGACACTTTGCAGCACAGTGTGCAGGACACTGTGCAGGACAGTGTTCAGGACACTGTGCAGGATTACCTGTGAAGTCATACTGGTAGACGTCCTTCAGGGATCTGTGGATGAAGTACATGCTGCCCAGGGCCTGTGAAGACAACAACACCACCGCTGGCATGAGGCAACAGCTGGACTACTGGGTTTCCACACCGAGCCACTTGACAGGCATTTCCTAAGATGCTGTGAGTACGTCAGTAAGATGAGTAAGTGCTGAACGTCAGCCATGAAACAGAAACATGCAAGAACGAGCGCATTTGATTTGATGTGATTGCAGTTTTCTTGTTAACTGCTTCAAAGTAAAATGCTAAAACGAAGGAAGATGGAAAAAAGGAACGGTTGTTTGGCGAGACAAGCTGAAATGAACCCAGCGTGCCCCCAGACATAACTGAGAGTTAATAGAGATATATAGTCTGTACTCACACTCTCTCTCTCTCTCTCCCTCTCTCTCACACACACACACTTTGGCACCCAATCATCCTTGACGTGGGCCTGACAATTTTTTTAATGTACTAACAGCCCGCTCCACTGATCTGATTAATCACCGTCCTGAGAGATCAATAGAGACAGAAAATTAAAACTATTTTAAAGGTATTAAGCAGCAGGAGCCCTGCTGTCCATCCGCAGGAGTGGAAGGGGGCCGAAGAGAAATCTTCCAGGGGCCCAGAGGGTGTGACGGACCCCCCCCCCCCCCCACACACACACACACACACATGTCCCATTTGTTTTCACTGCCAAAGCATCATCTTGATCTAATGGGATGGAAAGGGTCTTCATGTTAGTCAAGTTTCCTCTGTACTATATACAAATACCCACCCACCCACACACACACACACACACACACACACACACACACACACACACACACACACACACACACACACACAGTATAGAGGAAAGTTGTAGGTTAAAGGTAATACAACATTATGTGTTTCGATGATTGCATGTGAAGTGCGACAGACAGCGCGTAATGCAGAAATACTAATACTAATATTAATAATTGTATACTTATTATCACCCTGTTACATCCTAACTGAACTGTCATGACAGTTGGTGGGTAGTTGGTTCCTTGGTATTAGTTACAAAAACACAGTGATGCAACCCAACCCACAGACACACAGACACACACACACACACACAGGCAGGCAGATAGATATTCTCCTCCACATACTCTGTGCTACACCCATCTTCATCCATCAGGTTTGTGCACAGTTTAATAAAAAAATATTGACTTAAAAGTGATTTTTTATCAAAACATCATTTGTACTTGGGAATGCATGCAACAATCCCCCCCCTCCTCCTCACCACTCCACTGAGGCTGTCCCCTGCTCAGCCCCCCCCCCCGTCCCCCCGTCCCCCGTCCCCCCGTCCCCCTCAACTCTCTGCAGGCTGTAAGTGATGATCCACTGCCCCAAGGAAAGTGTGTGTGTGTGTGTGTGTGTGTGTGTGTGTGTGTGTGTGTGTGTGTGTGTGTGTGTGTGTGTGTGCGTCTGTTGTGTTGTGTGTGTGCGTCTTGTGTGTGTGTGTGTGCGTGTGTGTGTGTGTGTGTGTGTGTGTGTGTGTGTGTGTGTGTGTGTGTGTGTGTGTGTGTGTGTGTGTGTGTGTTTGTTTCTTTCTAACTGATCAGCACGCTCTCCGCACGGTTGCCTGGAAGTGAACTGAAGTCAACGTGTTGGTGGGATTGTGCTTGGCGTGGCACAACTCCGATATGAGGTCACATCGGGGCATTCATTACTCATGAGCAGAGAATGCATTGTCGCGGTTTTTAAGACACGGACGGCGACTCATGTGCACTGTGGACATCCGCACAGCGCTCACTCACACAATGAATGCAGGACTTAGAGAGCCCACTTGACTCAGGGGGGGGCTACCGGGAACAATGCGAGCACCACAGTTTCGAGTCAGCTGGCTGTTTCAGAATGGATTAGTGTGGTGTCGTGTTGTTGTTGGACACGTATCTGTGCAAGTGTTTCATTCAAAACGTGGTCCAAAAGAAACCAAAAGTCACTTTTTCCCCCTCAAAGTTTTTGTTTAATCACTTCATGGCAACTTCAATATCACCATGAACATGATTTATGCAATGTGATCATTTTCATTCAAAGTTTAGGGGTCACCTGCAGTGTTCTCTGGTTCTTCTTCTTTTTCCTTTTTAACTTACCAAATGGTCAAATGAACGCTGTATCGCAAGTTTCATTGTTTGATTCAAGAATACAGAGAGCACTGTATTCGGTGAGCTTGAGAATTGTTTTACCATCACATTGTATTTCAGGTGGCCATGCAAATAGCAGCATTTTTGGAGAGTGCACGTAACCACGTTCAGTCCAGTTAGTTGTTCACTCGTGTGTGTGTGTGTGTGTCTGTGAGAGAGACATGAATGTATATAAAACTATAAGGCATGGTGAAGAACACACAAAATAACACTAGATAACACTAGTCCTATTCATTGTAAGATTACGATGCAGAAGGATATTGTTTTTTTCTTGACCTTAAGTAAACCTTCAATGTGAACGTAAGTCTGTCTGTCACTTTGCACAATGTTCCCCACAGTGTGTTGCCAAGACGTGCTGGTCCAGTTCTACTGTCTGTTCCAAAGGGATGCTGCAGTATCATCTTTTCTGTTGAGGGTCAGCTGCCCTCCATCACAGCACCGGAGCAAGGAGCGCACACACACACACACACACACACACACACACACACACACCAGAGTAACAGAACAACTCACTAGCTGCCTATTTAATGGGCATATTTATTGATTTAATATAAACTTAAATGGCATTCCAGAGTTGGCAAACGTCAGCAACCATGATATAAATGCACACCCTGGACAGCTCCCGTCAGCTGATGTTTACGCCTGCGTTGCTGTGGTTACGAACGTCCCTCTCTAAGCCACGCCCACACCGGTCTCGAACTTCTGTCATGATTTAACACCCTGGAAATCCAGAGTTCTCGCGAGAGCACAATTTGAATTTGCTCAGCGAGTCACTCTGGTCATCAGTAACATGCTCATTAGCAATTCATGTTGATCCAACGTAAACCAATCACATCGGTGTGTCTGATATAGGCGGGCCAGAGGCGGGATAAACAGATGACGTCAGCGCTGCGACACTGGTCTGTTTACTACCGTCACGCCAACATGAACAAGTCTTTCGGATATACTTGGTTTACGGGCAAATCTATCGAAAAGCTTTCTAGATGTGGGTCTGGATTTCCAGGCTAATGATTTACTGGTTCAAGAAAGAAAAACGGATATTTTTTTTCCCCACATAAAGATAGGGTACTGCGACAATATTGACCACATCATAATCAGCATACATGAAAAAATATACAATTATGAGCCGCATATTTACAGTTGTAGAGCCACAAGCACAAGGGGAAAAAAAAAAAAATCAATCAATTAATACTGACAAGGGTTGCCACCATTCTCTTCTCATGTCATGTTACACAGTCCAACATGAGATACTCCTATTCATAAAGATCTAAGCCGACTAATATATTGCATTATCACAGTCATCAATACCACCCCACCCCCACACCCCTCCCGTCTACATTGTGAAAAATGTACAAGTGGTCTTGTTTTCAATTGTTGATGAAGCAAGCTAAAAATAAAAAAAAGAACACAAAGAATACACAACTAGCAGCCTATGATTCCCTTGCTAATTAACATTTGAACAAGCATACGCTTTATGTACAGATTTACAAAACAACTCAAAAAGCACTAATAAAACACACAATACAGTACATGGTACTCTCAGGTATGCAACTCCCAGACATTGCCAAACCACTTGGTTGTTGCTTTTAGAAGAGTAACCTATAAACACGAAGATGTCTTGAACTCCTCTGGGAGGTCACTATCCAGTTTACAGATCACCTTGTATATGGCCTTTTTCCAAGAGGGGTCTGTGTCTTTGGCAGTGGATATAGCGTTGTAGAATTCATGCAAGGTGATCTCTGCCACTTCCAGGAATCTGTCTGGGACCTGTCCAGGGGAAACAACTACAATGATTGATTTGAATATTGAATAAGACACTTTTTAATGACCTTCTAAGACAAGATAAGATAGAACTTTATTAATCCCGAAGGAAATTCTTGTGCCAGGTTGGATAGCAATACAGTACAATAATTCTTAATTAAGAATTAATTCTTAAGAATTAAGAATTATTAATAATTCAAATTTTGACTTTACTTTGAGTACAAAAGCAGAGAAAAGACTAACCATCCGATGACAAATGATCTATTGTCCGCACACGTGTGATAAAGGACAGTAAAATCAATGAAAGAACCTCACAAAAACATGCCATGAATGCCCCCGTGTTTCTACGTGAATCCTTGTTCTCTTTGACCCATGTTAATGATTGGCAAAACAACAGACCCCTCTATCCCATTGCTGAGATTTCTATCTGATCCCCCAATCCGCCTACAGACTCTAGTCCCGGAGAGCAAGGCATGCTGGGGCGGAGCGCAGTTGGCCCGGTGGACGGCGTTTCCCAGCCCGTCCACCACAACATGTTGGCATAAGTTATTTTTCTTTCCTCTCGGCTCCCCCCATACAAGCCACCCTGGGAAAGGAATGTCTTGGTGGCAGCAAGGTAAAGACTCTTTCCCAGCCCAGTGGGCCTTCTCCCTCAGAATCCCCCCGCGTCTTTCTCAGCATTCCGCATCAGTAGCAATCCCAGCTCCGCTCAGGCGCGCCCGTACCCTCTAATCCTGAGTTGTTTTAGCGGGCTTCCTCTTCCCACAGCTTGATAAAGCATCACTCTGGAGTGTACAGAATGGGCTGCGAAGAGCTGGCCCTCGCCACAGGTGCGGGGCAACACACAGGGTCAGGCCGAGGACATATAGCTCAGGGCTGAAGATATAGAAGGGAGAGAGGTGTCCCTGGATGCGGGTGTAGCGTGTCGTTATGGTGATGGCTGCTGTGTGATGTTTTCCTCCCTGTACTTGTCAGGTGTCTGATTTGATGTTAAACGCCAATACTACAGTACAACATTCTGCACACAGGACACTCCCCATGTCTCATGAGATTAGCTGTACTATATTAATTTGAAGATGGGGAATTAGGTATTGGGAGCTGAGTGTTGTGAATAATAAAATATTGAAAAAAGCTACAATTATGCAAATGTTACCACAGAGAAAATATGAGTTGAAGATAAACTCCCTCGAAACGTTTCCTTTAATTCACATTCAGTGAGGTATAGTATACTCATATACTAAAATGAGTATACTATACCTAAATAACTATTCTATGTTTAATAGTAAGATACAGTACTATTTATCTTATCCTATCCATCTTGCGGTTTACCTAGCAATTATGAGCGCTTGAAACTTCTTCAAATCGTATTGTGCCGTCAGTGATATGTTGTTTCACTCTTTCAACAAATGTACTTATTTGTTGTAAAATGGCCTAAATGTAAATGTAAATGTTATATGATGGATAGTAGTGTGATCACAAAAGCAATAGATCACAGAGGTTTACAGCAAGGATTAGGCCTGTTTTACCGTGCAGCCTGGATGCAGGATGCTGACCCCTTGGCCGTCGCTGAGAGCACAGAGAAGAGAAGAAGCCCTCCCTACCTGGAAGTCGTTGGCCTTGTTGTAGTGCATGTTGAGTGCCCGGAACAGCTCCGAGTCCCGGCTGATGGAGATGTCCTTGACGTTGTCTACGCCGTCCACGATGGCCTGCCTGGCAAACTTCTCCATCTGGATGTAGTAGAACTCCCGGAAGTTACTGAACCACTTTATCAGCTGGGAGGTGATGCAGCGGTTAAACTAGGGAGAGAGAGACACATTACACATTACTTCATCCTAAGTTACTTTACTATACTTTACTTTACTTTATTATACTTATATTATTATTATAATTTTTTTTTTTGAACGCAGAACCTCAGCCTCAAGCTAACCCTCCCCCTGTTATACAGTGATATTAATATTATTCATATTATTCATACTCAAGTGATATGTTGAAGCTCACCTGTTGACATTAACTTTTACCATCAAAGTGTCCTTGGTTAAGAAAATAGATGATGAAAAATAATTCAAGCTTGTAAATACATTTTAATAAATTGCTGATTTGAGCATCAGCAATGTGGCTCACTTTGAAATTGGGCATTGGTACATGAAATCTTTAAACCCAGCAAGAAAAAAAGACGTACCCACACGTTAACGCGTGTGTGTGCGTGTGTGTGTGTGTGTGTGTGTACGTGCGTGTGTGTGTGTGTGCGGGTGTCACTCTAATGCATGTCACTCCGCGCAGTGTTCAATTCGCTGATCTTTTCCCACCGATGTCCAGGGTGAAAAAAACATCTGTCGTGGCGTGGTGTGTTTCTAAACTCAGTCTTGACATTAGCCTTGTTATTCTATCTTCTCATCCAGAAGGACAGGGCAGTGGGGGTGGGGGGGTGGGAGGGGGGGAGCTGGGTGGGGGGGGGGGGGGGAGGTGGGGAGGGAAGAGAAAATTGCCTAAGGGCTGGGCAGGCATCAAAGATGTGCTCCTCTCTCTGGTGTCTCTGGGTGAGAGAGAGCGCGGCGGCAGTAAGAGGACAGAAGGAAGCTTCCCTCTCACTGACCCGGGCTGATAGGATGGAATCAGACACCCGGATTAGGAGCCCGCCTTTGTCCAGCGCCACTTCCCACCACAGGGTCGGTAGCCGGCAAGGAGGAGACGTCCGCGTGGCAGTGGCCCTATTGCAACACCAACCAACCAACCAACACCTCCCTTCCCTTCCCTTCCCATTCACCTCCACCACCACCACCACCCCCGTGACCCCCAGGCCCAGGGGTCAGGGCAAATTGAGGTGTAGAGGCCTTTATGTTGGCCCAGGTCGGGCGCCAACATTTCCACAGCCGTGGAATGAGTGTATGGGAGAGGGGAAGAGATAGAGGAGAAAAGGTGAGAAAAGGAGTGGTGAGGAAAGGAGAGAAGAGGAAAGGAGAAGGTGAGGAGAGGTGAGGTGAAGAGAGAAAAGAGAAGCGGAAATGACCAAGGTGGAAACTGAGATGAGATGGTGGTTGGAAAGAGAAACTAGAACGAACGAGCCTTGTGTGATCGCATAAGGTGAAGTGTAGACACAGGAAGTGGGGCTGAGGCAAAAGGAGAGACCAGAGACCAAAAAAAAAAGCAAAGAAAACACAGGATGTTGTGGTTCAGGGCCAGAGCTTACAGCTCACGGCCTGGTGCAGCACAAGTCTAATACCAACTCAATGTTGACACTCAATAGCAATGCCTTGCCTACAGAGTCCTTTGTCACTCCATTTGCTGACTGGAGTGGCTTTTTTTTAAAGAGAGAATGCCCCTCTATCATCCTCTGCCCCCAGGACATACTAGCAGCTTAGCGGCTTTGTTAGCGTGAACTCTCTGCTTCTTTGTCTCTCTCCTCCGACACACTGCTGATTCTGTCCCCACCGCACCGGCAGGCACCGAAGAGATCAACACTGGACTAGAAATTCTGTGGCGGGGGGGGGGGGGGGGGGGGGGGAGTTGTGTGTGTGTGGCTGGTTTTTTTTCTAAATAAAAAAAATGACAATAAATAAATAGAAATAGAAAATTTCAATTAAAAAAATACATATATAAATGCAACACAGTTTCACTGACTGACCTTGACATCGGGGAAGTAGGTTTTCAGCACGTTGGAGCTGGGGTAGCGGGTATAAAAGAACATTAGCTTGGCCTTCTTGAGGTGGTTGGGATTCAGGCCCTCCTGAATGTGCAAAATGTGCGTTAAGGCGACTTAGACGGACAAGCGTTGAGCGCGGCGCATACAGTGGCGTGCAAAGTGATAGTAGACAGGAGTATTGTGTTGCCTCAATCTTCAACCAAATTGAATTTCACTAAAGAACAGCTCGGCATTAACTGGGGAGTCAATAATGACCCGAACATGTGCTTATTGGCAAAACAGCATTACAAATTAAATTAGGGATTTTTAATTAGAGAGTGAAGCACTTCATGCCTGGCAGTAAAAGCGGGTTTGTTTTGAAATGTTTTGAAAGGAGGGAGTTGATTTACAGATATAATTAAGTTGTGTTTAGGACAACATATGTGGTATCTACCACCGCTCACCCCCCCCCCCCCCCCCCCAATCACCACCACCACCACCACTCCCACACACATCCTCCAGTTTTACTTTTTGCGAAATCATACAATATAACAATTATTGTAAACAATATAAAAAGAGTAGTAAATGCATCGTATTTTATTGTGAAATGTATTTGTATGGTTGGAAACAACCTTTGACACAGTCAAATATATACCGCAATGCAATTTTCTTCATTGGAAATATCAATAGATTGAATTCCGTCTCAAGTTTATGCCCTGTGGCTGTGAAGATGCTTGGTAGCTCTTTTTTCTCTGTAGTCCACAACCCTGCCTTAGGTCATAATATTTCCTTATCAGGTTACACCACACCATACATTTATTAGGCAGGCTACCTTTGAAAAAGGAAGTCGAAATTAAAGATTTATGTCACACTGTTCAAAGAGAAGCCGTGCTCTTTGCGCGATAAAGCTAAAGTGCATCCTCTGAGATCGTATTCTTCTCAGAAGAATTACGGTCAAAAGAAATATCAACAATATCCTTCACTTCTGTGATTATGTTGCATGTACATTGCTTATAGCTTATAGCACTTCAGACAAGTCTTGTTTAAAATCACCACTTCGGAGCAGTGAGGAATATTATCCTGACAACAACATCGGCTTTGAGTGGGCTGGTTTTGCTTTTGTGGCCACTGGTTTTATATATTGCCATGCTTTACAGGTGTATTTCTCTGATCTTGTTTTTTTAAGTGTCCAACAAACAAGTGCTCAAGACAAGAGCTCAAGTGTTGTGCTTTGGAACCTCTGGTGGATACCCCCCCCCCCACTGCACTCAGGACTGACCTTTTAGATGTGCCCCCATCACTCTGCTGCTGGGGAGAGAGATCCTGCACCTTTTCAAGTCTGAAAAAAACACCACTTCCTGGAACAGATACTGATGCTTTCTCTGCCTTTGAAAAATCTGCTTTTGTTCCTGGCAATTCTTATCAAAGCCTTGTATTCCGTTTTATTTGTCTTTTTCTGGACTTAAAGTCATTACGGCGCTCGGATTAAAGAAGATGCTGTAATTTTCTTTGGAGTTAGTGAGATCAAAGAAAAAATTCTCCTTGAAGTGTGTTGCTGCTCGGGCTCGCGGTGCAATGGACCTCAACAAGCAATTGTTCAAATGAAAGCGCAACAATATCACATTGTAGTAATATAATATAATAGGCAATATAAAAATCGAATCTATCTTTTGCCATGTTTTTAATGTTCCCCTAAAATTGCGGATACTTTAAACTAAAACAAGTAAAGAATAACAAATAAGAAAAAGATATGATATGGAAAACATTAATTTTTCCTTTCTTTCAAATCAAAAGGATATGTTGAGAGACAAGTAGGGGTTTCGCTCGCCCATGCTCTGCAGATCCCCGCACTCCATCTTGACGTGAGGGAGACACAGGCTGTCCACCGTCACGGGCCCCAGGGAGGAGGGCCGGGGGTGGTGACCCAGGTGGCTGGATGTTACCTTGGACCGCATGGCCAGGGTGTCCCAGGGCAGATCCACCGTGTCTGGGGAGCTTCGTTCTAATGAGGGGGGCATGCAGGAGAGACCCGAGAAGTTGGTGTGGGGACCATACTTGAGGAGGTGCTCCAGGATATGGCCTTCGTGAAGTGGGGAGCTGTAGTTGAATTGGAACGCTGGTTGGTGCAAGGCATAGGGCCTCTTCACTGTCGTCGGGGTGGATGCGCTGAGAGGAGCCATTGCTGGCTTGCGGACAACCAGGGACAGAGCCTCGGTCTGGTCCTGTGGGCTTTGTACATCAGTGTTTTCATGGCACTCCAGAGACCTCTGATGACATGCGGTCTCTTCGGAGTGGAGTTGCTCCTGTGGGGGGAGGCATCCCTGCTGGCTCTTCCTCTCTGCTGCACCCACGTTGGTGTGCACATCTGGGGATGGGCACATGCTCTGCAGCGGGGAGTCATCCAGCCCGGAACAGGAGACTTTCTTGAACACCTTGTCCACACATTCATTCACCACCCTGGAGAGCTCCTCCTTCAGGATGTCCTGGAGGTTGTGGGTTTCTCTCATGTGCAGCAGATAGCCTTCTGTTGGTTTAATTCTGTCCTTGCACTCTGGGCTCCCCCTGGCACGCCTCTTCTCTAATGTGTTGCCATTGCTCAAGTGGCTGAGCTCTTTGCTCTGCACCGTGCTGTCGTGCTCCAGACGTCTCTCGCCACGTTCGTCCGGGTGAAAGTCCTTCTGGTTGTAGACCTGGAGAAACTTCTCCTGGAGCTGGCGCAGGAGCTTCTGCATGCTCTGGAGCTGCTCCTTCAGCTTGTGACACTCCTCGTCTTTGGTGATGTCAACGCTACCGCCTCCACTGCCGCCGACGCCACCGCTTGCTGCGAGTCTTCTGTTTTCCATGCTTCCGTCGCTGAGGTTGTGGTCTTGGTGCTGAGGCAGCCTCTGCTTCCGCTTGTTCTCTCTGTACACTTCTCTGGCCTCCCGACACTCCCTGCTCTCCCTAGCTTCCGCTTCTGACTTCTCGTGGTCTCCATGGTGCCTGCTGTTGGGCGAGCTGGCCATCACCCGGATGATGTTCTCTACCCTGGCCCTCTTGGCCTGTAAGTGGTCATTCACGGGGCGCTCCGCCTCTGGGCTGGCCGCGGCAGAGGGGTGGAAGCTCGGGGAGCCAACGTCAGCCACACTGTCCTTCGACGAGACACTGCTCCGGTCCTCCTGGCCAGAGTCAGCGATCACGGCAGAGCTGGACACAGCCTGTCCAGGGCCCAGGTAGAAGTGGCTTTCGTCTAACGCCCTTTTATTTTGGAGGGTCTTCCTCAAAAGCTGTGAGATGATGGGGCCGGTGGAGTACGAGGCCAGGGGGTCATCATACGCGTTTCTGCGGAAACACGGCAGCATGAGCTCAGGCTTGTCGTCGTCCGGACAGCCCTGGCTGGGGTTGTGCATGGTCTGGTCAGGGAGGCTAAGGTTCATGCTCAATGGGAACACGGTTTGCAGTAGGACTTTGAGATGAGGAAAAGTTAAAAATGGGCAAAATGATATAGGATCTGAAAAGTAAAAGAGAAAAAAGGAGCATAACTTTAGACACAAAATAGAAACACAGAATACATGTAATGTCAAATGTATGGCATTTGTGGTCCTAAGTACGTTGTAAGTAGTAGTAGCCTAATAAATAATACTTATGACCACAACCTGGCACTACATCAGCATAATAGTATATAATATTGATGGAATCTGTAAAAACATTTTTTTGTGTATTATCAATTTAATGAACAAAATGTTGCAGGTCGACTATGGAAGTTTGGTCAGGCCCTGCAGTGGCTGCCAGTTATCTCATGAGCTGAAGGCCAAGGAGTTGCTCACGGAGTCGTCTGTTTAGTCGTGTTATGCAGGTGTTGGCCTTGAAGACTCATAGGCCAGTTTAGACCCTTCAGTTCCAAGGGTTTTGTTTAGACTTCACCCACAGTGTGAAGGTAATGTGCCTGCTGTACTGTAGTACTCTCTCTCTATCCATCATACATGACACTAAACTGTTAAATCGTTATTAGATTTTTTTTAAATTATTATACCAACATGTGAGCCAGAGTAAAGAATGCATATTGTGTCACATGTCACATTTTCTTTCCACTTTAATTTTTTTGGGTATAATATCCCTAAATGTGTCTCGTCTGTCTCTTTCTATTTTGTTTTTATATTATTGACATAGGGACATAGGGACAACATAGGGAATACAAAGTTTGTTACCTTTCTTAGCTTGCCTTTTTTTATGAAAGACTAGACTGTTAACTAGCCTACATATGGTCTTCATGGCATTAGAAATGCTAATTAAGTACATTTCTTGTCATTTAAGAATATTTTCATCATGATCAATTTGTCATGTTTACTGTGAGTAAAACATTTTGAATAATAATTATTATAGAATAAGAATTATTATTTTATATTTAGTTAAATGCACATATTATTACTATTGTTATTTACTGGTATTTTGTACTCTCATATGGAATATTGTATTCATAAAATAGGCTCCAAAGTGATTGACTATAATGTTTAACATTTTCAAACTTTAAATAAATATAGGCCGATTATCAAAGCTAGTTTCACTTTATAGAATGGATCAAAAAATATCCTGGAAACACAAGCAGGCGTTGATTGTATGATACATTATGTAAGAATATTATGTGCAAATATTCTGAACTAATCTGGTTCAGGTCTTGCCCATATCTCTCATGCTTGAATGTAGTAAATCCTTTTAAGAATTATTCCTGGGGGGGGGGGGGATTTTCAATTAGTGTCAAATTGATTAGCCTTATCCTTATTTACATTCAGAAAATACACATTTCCTGGATTTTTTTTTTAATATTGACAAAGAAATCATAAAAAAAGAATAAAAGAACTACGTATGTCTACGATTTTGCTTTGAGAAATAAATAAAAGATGAATAATAGTCCATCACACACACACACACACACACACACACACACACAAACACCGACCAAAGCACGCCTGGGTGGGATTCCTATTGTACAAAGATAAATAAATTCAACTTCAGAATTTAAATTAGTTTTTGGCAAGTTTGCATCAAATATAAGCATGCTTATATTACAAGAAAAGCAGCGTGCGTACCTGTTGCGTTGAGGGGCGCCGCGCCGGTAGCCCGCAGACAGTGAGGTGAGGGAGTAAGTGCAGGAGGAGTGGCCATAGATTAAACCAAGTAGGGGCGTGGTCAGGGGCGTGGTCACTGACTCTGCCCAGCCCCATGCTGCGGGACGGCAACGTGTCGATCCGTACAGAAGTGCAAGATGCCTTGGACTCCATGTTATGATTGATTTATAAGTATGAATTTAGAAAAAGGAGAGGACCGGCTAGTGTGGGTGAAGTTGATCGGTCTAGGTCGAAAGGTGGGCTCAGGCAAAAAAAAAAGAAGTGATTAAATAAGTGAAGAGCTTAAAAGGGTTTGAATCAGGTCCCATTTATCATGACTGATAATGACATTATAAAGGCGTACACATTTGTAGCATGACGGAAGCTCAGTGATGTATTGACTGACTGATTTCAAAGTAAAAGGAGACGATATGAGATCCATCTTATTAATACTTCTTTTTGAGCACGGTTGTATTGGGTATTTAATATGACAGTGGACGCCTTTGACACATTTTCATCCCAGATACAAGCTGCATCCTCTACTATTTTTTAATATTTGCATTTATTACATTTTATTTTTCTTCTATAGTTTCCTATTCAATATCCTGAATCGGGTCGTTTGCTGTGTCTCCTAACTTCTTTCAAGACCAGAGGACAGGTGCATGGACACAGCAGCTCCCAGAGAATCTCCCCCTCCCCCTCCCCCCCGATGAGAGCACATGGTTTAGCTCCCGGAGACTCCCCCCTCCGGTGAGAGCACTTGGTTTGTCCCACCCCGCGTCCTCAGGAGCGACCCTCCCGCTGACAGCTCGCTGTCACACAGCCGCCATGCTATCCCGGTCCCGGTGTCTCACCAGGAACTTCGGCCGTTCCCTCTCTACCCTCCGCCAGGTAGGGTAGGGTAGTGTAGGGTTAGGGGTCCGTAGGGATTTCGCTCATGTCATGTTTCTCTGACGTTTGCACGACGCGAGGAACGCTCTCGTTAGCTGCCGGTGACCGGTGACGTTAGCTAGCTAGCTAGCTGGCTGGCTCGCTAGGCCACGCACAGGCCGTCACGCTGTCGAGCCAAGGACAGCGTGACTCCTTACAGGCTCAAGCTTTCTGTACCGTCCTACTGCACGTCTAAAGCAGGTCGTGTCGTTGTGTGGTTTGATGTTGACGTGGTCAGTGCTGCCGGACCACGGTGATCAACATAAACAACGGTATTTGGACTGGGAGTGCGTCCAGCTAGCAGATAGTGTTGCTGCTGCTGCTGCAGGTAGCAATGTAGCTGCTGGTGCGTTCCAGTTGTACTTTGAAGTCGGACGTTTCAGGTGGCAATGCCAGCTGAAGTAGGAATTCCAACTCGGTGAGTCTTAAGAAGCTCACAAACGCGGACTTCAGTCACGTAGCGTGTGACGTCACTCCAATTCCGACGTCATGCGTTACGCCGGCTCCCATTTCAGAGTCGGGAGCTGTGGATCACCGTACACGTCCGAGTATAGCTGGAACGCACCATACATCCATGACGGCTACATGTTATGCTAGCTCACTTTAGCTCTCCGAGGTCATTCTCAAGTTGCATAGGAAGAAAGTATCCTTCTTAGCGAGCAATCGTTGGCATTCGTGTACGAACTTAAACGTTGTGACGTGCTTCACTTGTTACAGTGGCAAGACTTTTGTGACTTTTGTGAATCCTATGTTAAAACCAATGTATGTGCCCTCATGAGCAAGAGTGCATCTGCAGTACATTGGGTTCTCACCTAAACCAGATCCACAGTCAAACTAGTATGCAAAACTACACATAAACTCTGCAGTTAATTTTTTTTTCATGTGACTGCAAGGTCATTTTGTGCACCACAGTCGTGCCCTTAAGCCCTTGTTATTACTATGTGCTGTGGTCGACACCTTGTGTCATAACAAGGACACTCGAATTGAAGTCGAGTGGAGGCCTATTTCATACAAAAGACACACACACATGTCATGCCAAACTAATGGAATACTGATGACTTATGTGCATACAATTGTGACTTCTCTTCACAGGGAAATCAAGTGTTGGCTCGACGGGCAACAGCAGGTATGAGTTTGTTTTTTTAGTACTACAACTTATCTACAGTTAAGTTGTAGTGCTAGGCCTACAGTATTTCAGTCAGTCAAGTTTCCTCTGGAACAGCAAAATGTGAACGATATCTTTTGCTCTGTTTTGTCCAGCGTTGTCAGCCAGCCACACCATCCCTCTCAACAATGTGTAAGTGTCACACGACCACACAATTTGTTTTTATGTCGTTTTGAAGGATATCTTGTTTCGTCCACCTCAGCAAATGAGAACGTCTGTTACGACTAGCGCTATGTTTAGCCGTTCACCCTGCTTTTAGAATGGTCTTCTGGATTTTAAAACTTGAAATAGCTACTTCTCATGTGTACTGTATGTGCCTTCCTTTGTGATGTCCATGTTATTTCAGCTGGCAGAAGTTGTTTTTTAACCTTTGTTACATGATACAATTATTATGTTGAAATTCTGTTTTAGCTGATGTATTATAAAGTAGCTTGGTAAAGCCTGAAAACATTCACCGATATAAATCATTAAGCTGTATTGTAATTCAGCATACCTGCTACCCCTCTGCCATTTATGTTGACCACCTTAAGCAATGTAATTTTGGCAGGGGAATATGGGGGAATAACACGGTCTATGAATGTATTTATTGAGAGAAATGTATGTCATGCATGAAGTAAATCATTCACTATTTTAATATTTTGGCAGTGGCGTTCCCCGGTCAAGCATCTTCCAGATCCAATACTTTAGGACATCTGTAGCCTGCAGTATGTATCTAATTTAGGTTTTTATTCATTGAATCATATATTGCAGTATTTGTGTGGTGCTTTGTTGCACATCACCACTGTGCGGAGGTGTTAACCAGCTGTTGTCGTGTCCTGATTCCTTAGAGAATGAAGTTGTCACAGTTAAGACCCCCGCTTTTGCTGAATCTGTCACAGAGGGGGACGTGAGGTGGGAGAAAGGTAGGTTGGCTCTGCTTGTAGAACATGTGCATCCTTTTCTTTTATATTTGACTCTAATAGTTTTCCCCCCATACAGCTGTTGGAGACACTGTAAAGGAGGATGAGGTGGTTTGTGAAATCGAGACTGATAAGGTATGGCTTGTTGTTGTTGTTATTATGTTATTTTAGTAATTTTAATACTTTAATACGGTTATGGCTGGTTTGTAGCCCATGAAAACAAAGGCATTTTAATGTTTCCAATGCTGTAGGCACAACTTTTACACTTTATTTATTATGTTTTTATCACTTCAACGTTTTATAATCATAAGTAACCGAACTTTTAACATCCTTGTACATTGCTAGACAAAAACCACTGCTCGCTGTTTTGATGTTTTTACCCTTTTGCTCTCTCAGACATCAGTGCAGGTTCCCTCTCCTGCCTCTGGGGTGATTGAAGAGCTTCTGGTCGCCGATGGAGGCAAAGTGGAAGGAGGAACTCCTCTCTTCAAGCTGCGGAAAGGAGGTCCGTCACTGGAAGTGGATTTGATTGCGTGCAAAACAAAATCCATTGAATGTGTATAGTATATTAAAGGCCTTTCCTTACCCGTGTCTGGCAACTAGCTGGTGCTCCCAAAGGTGCCGAGGCCCCTAAAGCTGAAGCGGCACCTCCACCGCCTGCCGCTGCTGCACCCCCGCCTGCCCCCTCGGCTGTGGGTCCCATCCCCACCAGCATGCCCCCGGTCCCCCCGGTGCCAACTCATGCCATGGACACCAAGCCAGGTCAGTCAGGCGGCAGCCCGGGCTGAGCAGTGTGTGATGACTGTGTGTCTATCGAGTCACCAATCAATATCTATATCCATCTATCAATATCCAAATAGCAGCAGCTGCAATTCATGGATAAATGTGCAAATGTAAATGTTTTTCTCCAGATGTAAGAAAACATGTTTCTTTGATACGGACCCCAGCATATGTCACATCATGATGTTTTTTTCAGTGAAAATTAAAATTGGGTGTGGGGGGAAATCATTCTTATTTTTAACCATATGGTCCAGCCCCACTACCAGCCCTACTGGTAACTTAAGTACTCGGCCTGTTTGGTTTGCAGTTTCAGCCATCAAGCCCAGCACCGCCCCCGTGGCCCCCCAGATGGAGGGAGGAGTCAAAGCAGCCAGGACGGAGAGCAGGGTGAGCCTCCATTGACCGCCACTAATCCAGTCCCGCGGCTTCTGGTCCGCTCTGGTCCGCCTCCTGAGACTTTGTGTTAACATGTGCCGCTGCTGATCTGTGTGTTCTCAGGTGAAGATGAACCGCATGAGGCTGAGGATCGCCTCGAGACTCAAGGAGGCCCAGAACACCTGCGCCATGTTGACCACGTTCAATGAGATTGACATGAGGTTGGAACATTTAAAAAAAGACATGCTGCAACATTAAAAACCTGTGGACCACACATGTATAAGGGCTAACATTGCTGCTCTACATGCCCCGATTTGTTTTTAAAAGCATTTCTTCAACTTCATATTTTCAAGTGATTTAGCAACCCTAATATCCAGTCTAATGTCTTTCATAAAATAGGGGACATTTTTGTCAATGGGGATATATCACTCTAATGTCCATCTGTTAAAATGTAGATCAACACAAGTGGGACAGAAGTTGGGCGCTGCAGGTGATGCAAGTGCATAAAATTTCTTGCACACAAATGGTTATAGATTGGCATCTGCGCAATAGAAAAAAGCTTTTGGAAATCCGATAGCCTCTTAAACATTGGAATGTAAATATTTGGTCCTAATTCCATCTAAAAGGAAGATAAGAATTTTTAAAATGGCCTTTATTAATTTACAAGGAAATGTTGTTGTCCGAACCCCGCCCCCACCCTCCTCCCCTTTTGAAGAGGACACTTTGAGGGTTTCTTTCCCCCCCCTCGCAAATGTGCGGTGTCGGCTTTCGGCTATTCAGGGTTTTCGGTGCGTCTTAATTGGATTGACATTGACGGTGCAGAGGAAGACTTCCCAGGCCCGGGCTCATCTGGAGCCGAAGGAGCGCGCCAGAGCAGGAGGCAGCAGCATCTGCACCGCGGTGGGAGGGTGGGGGAGGGCGGGCCCACAGAGACCTGCGCTCTGAGTGCAAGGGCCGCCTCAACCGATATGGGCTTTTATGACAGCCCAATAAGATTTACAGGCCCTCGAAAGTGAAGATTTTTATCGCTTCTCTCCTTTCTCGGAGAGTGCGTGTCTTGGGAGGGGCGTAATCACATTAGTGGGGAAACCCTAGAGCTTCTACAGGGTTACAGGCAGGAAAACAAACAATTAAAAAGGGAGGTACAAGGGGAAAAATGAGGGATATTGGAACGATTAGCAGCCTGAATGTCAACAGCGCTAATTCACTGGGACCTGCAACATATTTCATAACTTCACTAAAAACTATTTTTTGTGTGTGCAGTCGTTAATACATTGGGCCTGCTTGAAATAAAAAAGCAATAACTGACTACAAACCTTTGTAAGGACACCGGAAACCATCTGAAATCCAAACTAAAGCTCGTCTTGTCTATTAACATTTAGTTTTTCACCTTTTTCTATTTCAGTCTCTTATTAATTTGTTCGTAGCATTTTTTACATTCAAAAGAAGAAACGTGACTATCTCGAACACTGCGGTCCTCTCTTCACAGCAACATTTCCGAGATGAGGAAGGCCTACAAGGACGGCTTCCTGAAAAAGCACAACACCAAGCTGGGCTTCATGTCTGCCTTCGTCAAGGCTGCCGCATACGCCCTGAGAGACCAGCCCACCGTCAACGCAGGTACGGGGGGGGGGGGGGGAACCTATGTCAATTGGCTTGTAGTAGTGCCTCGAATTTGTATTGTAAGCCTCATGTCTTTGGATGGAAAGTGTCTGCTAAATGTCAGATGGGAAAATGTGACCAAAACCACACTGTCTGTTGGGTCCGTCCTCCTTGCATGCCTGTAGTCTCAGCCACCAAAGATCTATTTGTTGCAGAGCCTCAACCACGAGTGCAGGTGTCTCGCTGTTGTCCTATGTAGGCTAACCACAGCAAAGCAGAGCCCTTCTTCACCGCCTGCCTTGCAAGCCAAAATGGTCTGTGGTCAGAAAGTTGCACGCACATGTTTATTTCTTCAAGGACCTCACTCTTTGCATTACTTACATGAATCAACGTGCCATTTATTTATTTTATTTTCCATGGGCGGCAGTGGTTCAGGAGGTAAGATTGGGTCTGGCAACAGGAAGGTTGCTGGTTCGATCCCCGGGCTCTGCCTAGCGAAGTGTTGAGGTGTGGTTGTTACCAACATGTCAGCAGTTGTTGTTATGAATGGGTGAATGTGAGGCAACTGTAAAGCTCTTTGGATAAAAGTGCTATATAAATGCAATCCATTTACCATTCTTATCTCCTCAGTTATCGATGACACGACCAAAGAGATCGTGTACAGGGACTACGTGGACATCAGCGTGGCCGTTGCCACACCCAAGGTACGGCCGATGAGTCCCGGTCCACCCTGGTGTCGGTGTCCTGAGTGTCGATGCGGCGTCTCATTCCTCTTGTGTGCCGCTGCTCCTCTCCCCTCTCTCTCCTCCAGGGTCTGGTGGTCCCGGTCATCCGGGGAGTCGAGGGAATGAACTTTGCCGAAATCGAGAAGACCATCAACATGCTGGGAGAAAAGGTCACTTTCTTAGTCCCTTTTTGTTTTTATTTGACTTTTGTTTTTTATTGGAACCTATTCTTGATTCAAGAAGTTTAATTGTCATGTACACATACAGGATGTGCAGTGAAATGAAAGTGGCGATGCCCAGCGGAATGTGCAACAGAACAATACAAATATTACAATTGAAGGGAAAGAATCAGAATATCCACACTATTTACAGTTTTTTGGGATGAGGAATATGGCGAATAGACAGCAAGCAAAGAGGCAAATAAACAGCAAAAGGCATATAAACAAGTAGGCATATCAACAACAAGACAATATAAAAAATGTATCAAGTTATGTAGTAAGACTGTGGGGGCATGTACTGTGTACTACTTGTGTGTGAGCATGGGAGGGGGCAGTGGGGAGCCCTAATGGCCTGTGGAAAGAAACTCTGTTTTAGTCTATTTGTACTGTTTAATATTTGTATCTACAGCGACTTGCAGTGCATTCAGATGTACGTTTTATTATTTATTATTATTGTTGCTAGTGTGTGTATTTATTTCTTTTGAATGTGGTGTCCAGGCACGTAAGAACGAGCTGGCGGTGGAGGACATGGACGGAGGCACCTTCACCATCAGCAACGGCGGGGTGTTTGGCTCCATGTTCGGCACGCCCATCATCAACCCGCCCCAGTCGGCCATCCTGGGCATGCACGGCATCTTCGACAGGCCTGTTGCGATCGCGGGCAAGGTCGGTGCTCTCGTTACATGATACTGCCACGGCCCCTTCTCATAGGTTTTCGAAATTCAAATGTATTTATTTGCAGCTGGAGACCGTAGATGATGTGAGTTCGGCGGATCCGTCATTTTATTTGCTCGGTTCCAGGTGGAGATCCGTCCGATGATGTACGTGGCCCTGACCTACGACCATCGCCTGGTCGACGGGAGAGAGGCGGTCACCTTCCTGCGCAAAATCAAGTCCGTGGTGGAGGACCCCAGGGTCTTGCTCCTGGACATGTAAGACCCTCCAGGACCTCCAGCCATGAGGAAAGAAGAAGCAGCAGCCACCACCACTACCACCTCTACACATGCATTCACTTGCACCATCCTGACCATAGTGGTCCTTCCTTTGACTACAGTTGATATTGATTAGCATTGGGTGACAGAGGAAAGGGGGGGGGGATATAGATAAAGGAGTTGGATGTTGGTTGACCCAGGTTGAGGAGGCTTTGACTGGGGAAGATGAGGACTTGGTGCTAGGCTGAAGGCTGGGTGTGGGGGAGATCAGTGCTACTGCTGTCTATAGATCAAAAGGAATACTGTATAACTCATTTGCCATTTTCTACATGTATGAAATAATTTTAACATTGTGTTTTGGGTGGCACGCGTGTAGCTGCAGATGCAGATTATCGTTTCATTTTGGGGTTTGGGCTGAGGGGAAGACCACAAGCTACAAAGCAAACACCAAAGTGTCTGAAATAAAGATTTCCCGTGGGCATTTTATTTTTTTTTGTCATCTGGGTCAAGTGAGTGATGATTGTTAATGCTGCGTATAACAACGTGACTATTTAAAAAACTGAAGGAATAAAAGATGTGCTCTCCTACCTGACTGTTGTGTCAGTGTTACAGATCACTGCTACACTCATAGCTACTGCTGCAAGTTACTCGTTTCTAAACACACTGCTCAAATATACAGGATTTAAGGAGGACCTTAATTTATATTCTAAAATGCAGAGCGTGTAGTCTTGTGAAGGCAATAAGACATGTGATTGTCGAGTCCATGTGATTAATATTAAAATGTTGAATGCAGAGATTGCGGAGTAACATACTTTTTCATGACCGTGAAGAAAAAGCATTTATTTTCGTATAAAGTCAGCTGTACCCATATTAAAATGACACAGAAATGAGGTATTTTTATTGCCTAATGCCCTTGTCTGACACTGACACTTTAGTCATTGACATGGATAATTTTATAAGATCATTGTTCATGCGTTTAGATAATAGTTAAGTGGATATGCATGGAAATCAATATACAGTATCATGTTGGTGTCCAAATGCAACAAAGTTGTCTTCATTTTCTATGTCAAGAGACAAACACCTCCTTCATATGTAGAAATGTCAGATCATTTGCTGCGCCAATTAGCTGTCATAGCGTCTCTATTTTTGTCACTGGGAAGCACAAAAACGGAACGAAGCAAGAGTTTGCGTCCAGTTTGGCCACACGAGGGCGCCAGAGTGCAGGACACGTTCCGCAGCGGTGGTGCTGCTGCTGCTGCTGGCTGTTCTTATCAACGGTGCTAGCAGCCGAGGGCCTTCCAAGAAACACCACTGAAGAAGGGATGACACTTGATGTCACTCACACCGCCGCCCCCAGAACCCAACCGGTAGCCAGCATCAAACTGGAGTAACTGAAGAATGAAGAACACAATACAGCGTGTTTACTGAAGGTACGTTAAGGGCCTGTGAGTATGTCCATGTCGGAGTGTGTGTGTGTGTGTATGTGTGGCAATGTTGTGCACCTCAGTGAGGAGTGACGCAGCTGCAGTGCTCAGGTGGTCTGGAATCAGCAGCTGGGTGTGTGAGTGTATTCCGGCGGGATGCAGCTGCCACAGTGGCTATAAAAAGAGAACAAAGTGTAACATCCTTACTAATGCAAGCGACAACAATGCTAATATTAAACTGGCCACTCGGCCAATGTGTAGCGTCATGTAATATGGGATTGCATAAAGCTGCTTCTTACCATTCCTGTCAGCAGTTCAAACAGCAATGCCCCTAGACTCCACCAGTCACAGGCTTCTGTAATCTTTGACACCCCTCCAATTTCTTAGAAAATAAAAAGGTTACATTTTCTTTACTGACCAGTTGCGTTACACAGAGCACATCCCGCCACTAGGTGGCATCCTTTCTCTACCAATAAGGCTAAGTGTGAGAGGGTAAGTGTTACCTGGAGCGCAGTACATCTGCTCCACTGCTTGGGAGCTGATCTCTGACTGAACCTCACTCCACTGTCCAAAGAAAGAAAGAGACACTTTCCCTAGGAAGACACAGGATCTCACGTTAAATCATAATAATGAAGGTTTGGTTTTTTTGGGTTTGAGAAAGCTGACATGACTCACCATTGCTGGTAAGGAGGATGTTTTTGGGGTTGAGGTCCCTACACAAGATACCTTGCTGGTGTAAACTCTCCAGAGCGAGCAGGATCTGCGCACCCCACACACGGACCTCTTTCTCTGGGAGCCCCCAGAAGACTTGTTTGGCCATTGCTTTGGCCTTGGCCGACTCTTGGGGGAAACGGGGCAGGTGGCACCAGCCATCCACCTCGATGACCTGGTCTTCCCCCTGCCCCTCTGATCCCTCCGCTTTTAAGAATGCATCCATGTCTCCTCTCCGACTCTGGGTCACTGTCCAGGGAGCGCTGAACATCGATCCTGCCCTTGGTGGGCCATCCTTCCCGCCCGGACTGACCAGCTCCCAGGCTTCCTCCACTGCCTCTTGGCTTTTTACCCCAGAGAGGGCTATGGAGATCCCTGGACGTGTGCCCTGTTTCCCAGCGGTACCCTGACAATGTGGGGAGGCGAAGGGGGTTACTGCATCCGTGTACTCAGAGAACACAGCTCTGTCTGTGCTTTTGACGACCACCATGGCAGTTTGTTCCTCTGTGGTAGGACTCCGGCTCTCCTGCCCTGGCCCCACCACGGTACTCTGTTGCAGTGGAGTGTCAGCCAGCAGCGGGCATCTGGTATTCTCCGGGATCTCTCCACTGTGGACAGACCCCTGGTGGAAGCCATTGGCCACCCAGGATGCCATACCAGGGATCTGGGTTTGGCAATGGGGAGCAAGATGTAAAATGGCAGGAGAGGTCAGGGGTGCAGATGGTCTGCTAGTCCTTTCCAGATGAGTGTCGGCTACTGTGTACGGGTTTGTGGCCTCCAGTCCACGTGCGGGGTCTGAGGAATTCCACGCAACCTCAAAGTCTGAACTGCATTCCAGGAGTCCCATGCCAGCGGTTTTCCCATGCGGGTCAGACATGACATCAAGGGCGTGGTTGACACGAGCACACGAGAGAGGAAGCGCAGGCTTTTCCTGAGTTTTCACGGGGAGTAAGCACAGACTCGGAGTCGGGGGATGGATCTGGGGTTTGGCAGGGGTCTTCACCGGACCCGAGAGCGAAGAGGGTCGCTCTAGCCGAGTGAGGAGCGACGCGCGGGAGGACCGCTTGTTCTGCAGGCAACCCGTCTCCTCGATATAGGAGTGGGTGCCGCAGGCATCCAGGCGTTGTAGAGTCTCATCCCAGGAAGTAGGGGACGAGACGGGGCCCTCGTCGCTGGCTCCTATGCGTGAAGCGCCAGTGCCTGAGCTGTCAATGGTGTTGTGATGGTTCTCTGTGCAGATGGATGGAGATGTGTAGCTGTGCTTCATCTTCACCCTGTGCTGGCCAGGGCTGAAGCATTCTGGGTGTTCTTTGGCTCTTTCACTCCTCACTTTGTGTAGCTTGGTAAAGAGCCTTCCCCCTGTGAAAGGTTGAAAACACTTGATCAGTTATCAGTAGTATTTGCAACATTTCATAATTCAGGATTGATTTGTGACAGTTTGAGTACCTACTTCCTACGACTTGACTTGCACAGTGGATGAAGTGACACAAAAGTGTTATAATTGGTTTCAATGTTTGGACTTGGTGTCATCTCAAAATTGTTATCTAGATGAAGTTAAGTTATTATTTAGGTGAACGCTCATAAATTCAACCCATGTGTGATTGAGGACGAGACATCAGAAGTCATTGAAGTGGAGCTGAAATGTCGCCCCCATGTGACAGCGACAGCACAGTGCCAGTGACAGGCTTCACCTTGAAGGTGTTCCAGGTGCAGGTACACGGCGTCCTCACTGACGTAGTACCTCAGCAGCTTCACCATGTAGGGGACCCCCTGGGGTATGATGGTGGGCTGGTCCCTGCTCTCCCAGCTCGACTTCACCAGGCTCTGTATGGGTGGACATGCTAACGCCATTTGTAACCGCTCTACCTTCACTACATCTGTAAAAGCGGGGTTCTCTGCGACTGTCTGCATGCAGTGGTTTGACGTCAAGTTGCAGACCACGGAGACAATGTTATTGTAGTGAATGCAATTGGGTTATCTTGATGTAAAATATTTTGAGCAAAGAGCAAAATATTTTCCATCTCCTAACATTGAAAGACCATTGAACATGTTCCTTACTGTTCTGATGCAAAGGAAATGCAAAGCAATCAGGAAATTCCACAGCTAAAGAGGGGAAGGAGATATATATATCTATGACTGCCTGGGAGATTCTGTGTTTTGTCACTGTTTTAAAAGGAATGAGGAGTGAGGTGTCACAAAATCACTTTGGGCCCATAATAACCTGGCCTGTAAAGCCCTTTGAGACTGTCTTGTGATTAAGGGCTATACAAATAAAATTGAAATTGAAATTGAAATAGACCAAATCACCTGGCTGTAGCAGTACAGTATAGTATGCTTCCTCGTCTACTTCCACATCCATCATACTTAACTATCAATAGCATTTCAGTATGATTCACATGGTATACTATACAGAGGGGAGCAGCAGTTCGGCCATTGTTTAAACCCTCTTTTGAGAGACAGGAAGACCTACTTCTTATTAGGTCTATACTGTACTGTTGGGTTGACTGACTAGCCAAGATGGCTTGAGCTTTGAGACGGATCAATAGAGATGGGGGAAGGGGCAGCAGGAAGGAGACTGTTGCCAGTTGACCCGTGTTGGAGCAGCACAGTGTGTCACAGAAGGAAAAAACCACCTCAACGACTTTACCGCCAGACAGTGTATAGTTGTTGTCTTATAGATCCATGTGTTATTCTACATTTCTCAAGAGCTCGCTTTAGGATAAAAAAAAAAACTCACCTTAACAACAAATGTCTCCTTATTGACCATGCTTTGGACAACCATGACCTGTAGCATAATAATAATAATAATATCGATTTTTAAAAAGACACCTTCATTGTACTGGATTGACACTGTACTATGGATGCGAACTTGCAAAAATATAAGTGAAATCAAATAAACATAAGGATGTTTCATGCCTTACCTTGTCAACCACTCCCACCACCTTACACATGTTCCAGGTCTTCTACGGGGGGACTCAGGTGTCCTGATCGGTCGGAAGCGCAGGCTGCTGTAACCCTGGTGGAAATTAAAGTTATGAATTCCATCAACAACTACTCGTCATGTGTCATTGATCTACATGGTTTGCTTTATTTAGAGAGCTAGAAACCAACAAGAAGTAGAATACTGATCCAAACAGGGTTAAATGGTAGGTAGGTAGGTACCCCCAAGTGAGAGCTTCCCCTTCCCAAGGTTGTCCTGCAGGTGGATATGAAAGATTTCCTCGGCTCTCTTCAGATACTGAGTTGTCTTCGTTTCACGGCTTCCCGACGATCTTTGTTTGGGTCCACTGCAAGAGACAGAGTTGAGATAGATCGAGACTTTACATGGACTTTGGACAGAAGCTACGCGCTGCACACAGCCCAACCATTAGCAAATTGGGAAACCACATACATGTATACTACAGCAATAAGGAAATCCATTTTTAACGCCTTTGCTTTTTGAGTTCCTCTTTGATGGATTCTTTCCGAGGGATTTTTTTTTTCTCCGTCTGTGTATGATTCATGTGCCTTTTGTCACATGCACTGATTTGGTTGAAATAATACATTAACACTTCCTACACTGTACGCCGTTCAGCAGTAAATCCCACCCCCGTTCTTGTAGTAGCTGAAGGCTGCTCGTAGTCTTCATTGACCTCTCGGTCCAGAGCCCATGCGGATCTGCTTAGCTGCCTCCAACAGGTAGTCTCGTTTTGCCATGGCTTGGTTCTGCCCGTCCAGGTCAGATGGGCCTAGCAAAACGAGGGTAGGGTAAGTATAGCTGTTCAGACCACCTCTTCCCTCTCTAACCCTAGCGCTAACTTGCGTGTGTGTACGTCTTGGCATTGATTAATAGCTTAGTAATAGTAATTCTTAGCATATTGTATGTTCTTAGATGTTGGTAATGCACTCAGAATGGCAGTCTGCTCTTATCCAGCTGTTATGCAGGCAACCTAGCAATTATGAACTCATTCCATTAGCCCTCGCAAATATGAATGCTTGAAACCTGCTCTATTCTCATCCACAGCGATATGTTGCTGTCTCTTCAACAAATGTACTCTTAAGTGTAAGTCGCTTTGGATAAAGGCGATAAAATGCCCTCAATATAAATGTAAATGTAAATAGTAGTGGCTGAATGTGTTCTTCTTCTTTGTCAAAATCAAGTCATATATAATATAAATATTGGAATTGGCAGGTGCAGATTGCAAACTCACCTTTGTTCCCGGTTCTCATCAGCAGGGGAAGTCATTTCTTCTGTCTCTTGTCACTGGGCTCAGCGTGTGCCTGCTCGCTACGTCTCCACGGCTCAGCTCTCGCGTGTGCCAGTACCATCGCGAGCTAGGCTAGTGTGTGAAAGATAAATAAATAAAAGAGAGTGAAAGTGAGCCTTCTGGCAGGCACAGGAAGTGAGTAGAAGCAAGTTACTATTGGCTGCCGTTGACACACACATGAAGATGACGGCGAGGAGATGACTCACAGCATGGGGGGACGCATGGACTCTGTGTGGTGCTGTGGTCAAATACAGACACAATCAATGTTAATTCACACTCCTACGCCAGGATTTAGTGAGAAATAAATTCATTATAAAAAAAAAACGTTTACAAAGCACACCCACATGGAGACTTTTACACTCTTTCCATTGCCACCGTGAAAGCACGAAATAAATTGCAAGAAATATTTGTATAATGTATAATGTGTGTATAAGAACTAAATGCATCAATTGGTCTATTGATTCCTTCATTAACCAATAGAAATGCAGTACCTTGTGACATCAAGCAGTAACATCAAGCAGCAATGGAACATGTGTACATTTGGTGTTACTCTCGATATAAAGATGTAGGCCTATATACACTGCATATGCAAATGACATTGTGTTATTTTAGGCTTGCTTCACAATTAGACACCACGCACACACACACACACACACACACACACACACACACACACACATGCACCTCCCTCTCTTGCTACAGTCACCGCATCTTAGGGTTATTATGACATGCATACAGCCACCCCCCCCCCCCCCCCCCTCCCTTCCTCCCCTCCATCATCATCATAGAGTCTTCTAACGTTAGGGTCCCGACCTACTCAATGTGTCTTGGAGAGATGGATCCCCTGCTTATGAACACGCAGCTCACCTAAAGCGAGGCTATAGCGAAGCCCTGGAGCCACAGCGCTACCGCGGCACCATCAGCAGAAGCCTCGGTCGTCGGGCAGCTCCCCGCATCCGCGCATCCCCGCATCCCCGGGAAAGGGAAGAGGAGGAGAGGAGGAGAGGTTGTCCTGGCGATGCCGCCGATTGGTCCAGAGTGATGTCACGGAGGGTACCGTCGAACACAAGCCCCACCCCACCCTGACAGATGCTGGCTGACTTAAAGAGACAGCGCTACCTTTTTTCTTTTTTCGGATTTTGACCTCATATATAATTAGACAATAAAATCAGCAACCCATCATCCATTTAGTCATTTGAGGGTAAAACAGTCGTAATATTGGTGTATTTTTCTTTGATGTCAGTCAGCCCACTGCAATGAACAGACATAACCGCCCTGCCTAGAATCCTTAATGGGGCTGGGGACTGGCGTCCTCTGTACCAGATGGAGCCAGGCCAGCACAAAGGACACTCTCGTTGCCCAAGGGAGGCCTGGCTGTCCTACCCGGTGGGGTGGGGGTGGTGAATGGTGAGGTTGGGAGGATAGGGTTAGGCCTAATACAAGAGGGAGGGAGGCCTAACAGATAAATGGGGTAGGATGTATTACACTGATGAATCATAATTTGTTTTTTTTTAAAGATAATTTCACTGACCACCCACTAATAATTTGTGCTATTCGTGCAACATCATAACCAGTGTGGTTACAGTTTAACAAGCTTATGATACATGTGTAATTGTAACCACACAATCTTGCTTTTATTTGAATGTTCCAGTTTAATTTCAATTGGTGAAGAGACACACATTACATCATGAGCACTTTTTTAGCATCGTTGCGACAAAGGCTGTCAATTATCCATCAATCACGCTGGCAGGAAGGCGCTAAGCTATTTGCGTCCTAACTCCTACATGTCCTAAAGGACACGTAGGAGCTGTCATTTGTAAATGTAGAGCTTCTGTTCGCGGGGTTGTAGTGGAGGTTCACAAAGTTTTCCTGGAACGTGTGCAGGGAATGCTGAGGTACTTGTCGTGGTTGTGACTTTTCCCCTCTGTTAGTCAGTCTAGTTTTGTATTTGTATTTGTATTGTATTCCCTGTCTTGTTCTAGTTCTACATTTGTGTATGTGTCCTGTCTGCCTCAGCTATGTGTGGCCTATATTCGTCTTATTCCCCAGCCAGTCCTTGCCAGATCATTGTTTCCTATTACGTCTTTGGTTATGTGTCAGTTTTAGTTGGAAAAGCTCTTGTCTTTCACGTTTACCTGTATTATCTTTATTAGTTATATTAAACACCATGTTGATTGGAGTTTTAACCATCAAAGTTAATTCTTTGTATTTAGTTTCTTGTTGGTGTGCAACTAATTATCATGGTTATGAAATACCATTTGTCATTTCTTAGAGAAACAGTGTAATGTAAGAGAGGGGAGGATGCAAAAACGATGTATTGAATGCTTCAGTTGTATTTATTTTGAAAATGAGACAGAACAGTTTCCAGGTAGTAAAGAGTAATTGCAACACAAATGCAGAGAGATCGGCCGCATCAATCACAACACGACAGGTTACAAAGAAGAAGAAGAAGAATCACCTGGCCCTTCCGCTTGTTCAACTGAGGGGTGGTGGGGGGGGGAAGTTAAATTTAACATTGTAGGACACATAGTAGCCGTCGCTGTACATGTAGAGCTTCTGGTCGGTCGGGTTGTAGTGAAGGTTGTAGTATTTCGCCTGGAACTTGTCGAAGGGGATGCTAAGCAGTCTCTCCTGGCCACTGTTGGTGTCGTACGAGTAGAAGATCTCGTCGGTTTTCAGGGACAACGACCTGGTGGCGTACATCACTCCACACACCATGAAAGCGTTGCCAACCGCCGGCATGTATGCACTGGTTATCCATGTATCTACTATGCCAAAGGACGCCTCGTCTAGCTTGGCCACGACCAGTTTACCTTTGGATTCCTCTGTGGCGTAGATGACCCACAGTCCATTTTCGTCAGCGGCCAAGTCCATGTTTTGATCATGCGAGTAGCTGTATGAGAACCTCTGCGTGGCCTCTGGGATCACTTTTTGGACGTATTTGTCAGAAGTCAGGTTTAACTTGATCATGCTGAATGGAGTGCTGTGTTGGTAATATAAGGCGTTGCCGTGGACAATGTAATTGTTGCCATCCCCGTTCCATCCATTTGGCAAGTCATACTTTTTAAAAGCAGTCCGTAAGATCAGTTTATCATAGTCAGAGTACAGGTAGAATTCGAACATGTTTGACCCACCGTTCCCAATACCAAGCCAATACATTGACTCATAGCTCCTAGCAGGTTTGGAGTCTTTTCCCCAACCCCCATATTTATACTTTGTATTTAGGTAAGCATTGACTTGCATCATCATAGGCTTGCTGAGGCTGGCAATGCCTCTGTGGTTGCAGTTGCCTAGGAAAGAAATTTTGTATTTATTTACGATCCATATCTCGGAAACAACAAGTAGTGTCATTGTGTCAGCGCTTGAGCTCACCAATATCGGGTATGCTGTATGCTTGTTCCTTCTGGCACTCCTCCAGTTTCTTCTGCAGCTTGGCCAACTCAATACGGATCATGTCCAAGTTACTCTTGTCATAGATCTCCAGTTGGTTCACAATAAGTGTCATGTTGCGGATCTATAAGAAACAATTGTCAAATCGTACGTAAAAGTCATAACGTCTGATTTTTGTTGTCTCATTCAATTTGTTTTGTCTTTGCTTGGTTTTTTTTAAATTGTCTTTTTTGTTACCTCAACATATAGACTGTCGAACATGGGCGAGGTGACGTTGAGGGAATCCATGAGCTGAGTCACCAGGGCTTCAAACTCACGGAGCTCAACTCTGAGAAGCTCAAACTCCAGTTTGATGTAGTTGTCCATGCTGCTTTGTATAATTACCACTTTAGAAGTAATTTTCTTAAGTTCGCTGAAAAATATCACAAATTTCCCCTTGTAGGTGTCAATCTGTAAAAATGAACACACATGAAATTCACACTTTTTCAACACTTGACCGTCGTACATTCACAAGTGGACATGCAATGATATTCATTGAAGAGGTCAAGAAGCTCTATAGTACCACGTTGATTTGGATGTTTGCTTCCAGGATCAGATCCTTGGTGACCTGCTGCAGGTGCTGCACCTGACTGGCAGGAAAGGTGGTGTCGGGCAGGTAAACACGGCACAGAAAATGGCCAGAGTCCCCCACAGACTTAGTCACATTCCCAGACTCCCATTCTCCCACTGACTATAAAGTAAAGAATACGAAAAAAAGTAAACATAACTCATCGCCATCAAAATGATTGCAAATCATCATACATAATAATGTATAAGTCATGTGTAAATAAAAGTTGCTTACTGTCCAAGCCGAAGCCGCCCCGACGAGTGAAAGCAGCAGCAGAAGTGGGAACATGTTTAGTGTTTGGCTTTCAAATGCGTTCTGGTCTTTCTGGCTGGACATGCAGTGGGTTTATAAAGACACTTGCTGTCGTCGTATCATGAACACCTTCCCACTTCTCACAGTTATTGCTACGCACACCTGATCTGTCCATCAGCTGTCACCACAATACAATCCATTGTTTACTTATAGTGTCACGCAAATTATTGCATTGCTGTTACTAAAATCTGAAACCAGTGAGAAGCACTCTGGGTCTGTGTGTCTGTTTGCAGACTTACAAGCGATATACTGTAGAGAAAATAGGTTTGGCAAACTCTTGTGGAGATATGAGAACTATTTATTTCAGACAACGGTATTGAGATAGAGATAGATATTTGATAGATAAGATTATGTTTGGTTAATGTGTAGTTGTATCATGTTGAGGTTTTGAATTTACAATAGAGCATGATATTCATTTCAAAACCAGGGTTCCAGATAGGACAGCAACACCAGAAATAATAATCTATGTGTACTTCTCATGAACTCCTTCCCACTAAGCACAGTTACCTGATCTGTTCACCTGTCCATCAGCCACCATATGTCACCCGTATGTCGTATGACGCACAGACAAAACCGGTCAGAAAAAGGTCAGGTGCACTTCTCTCAATAATATGGACGAATGGGAACATTCTGTGTCCAGTGTACTGGAATTAACTGTGCACACATCCATCTCTGTGCTCACCTACGTCACAAATTAATTTTAAATCAAATTAAATCTTTTTTTCATATTTATTTTTCAATAATACAATACAAATAATAAAAACAAACAATACAAATACATTAAGAAACACACTCTGTTTCATATCTCGCTTTTGGTAAACGTACCGACCGACCTATTTTCCTATTTTAAAGATGAACATAACTTGTTGAGTGCATTCATTATATTATTCGCACGGCCATGCACATTTGTTGTGGTATTGCTGCTAGTTGCACAAGCTAATGTATGCTATGTATACAAGTTTCCATGTGATTCAAGAACTGTCATGTGGGGTTGTGTGGTAGAGAGGAGAGGACCCAAACGCAGGGAGCAGGAATACTATTTGATTCAAAAAAATAAACGGGTACAGGCAGGCTGGTACAGGCAAACAGGGACAGGGACTCATACATGAGACGAAACACAAGGATCTGACAAAGACCACAGGATTGGGTCAGGCATAAGTAGGGAAAAAACTAATCAGACAATGTCCAGCAGGCGGTGCAAAAAACGCACATCATAATTATCTTGAGGGGGGACAGAGACGGACTGTGACAAGAACTAATCGTCACATACACACACAGGATATGCAGTGAAATGTAAATGTGCAGTGAAATTAAAAGATATGCAGTAAAATGAGAAATATGCAGTGAAATGCAAAATGTGAATGAGAACAATATCTTTGGATTCACATTTCTTTCTCTTCGTCTCTTAGTCTCCTCGGTGGCCGGCTGCCACAACTTCTTGAAATTTCTATATAAATATTGAGGTTACTCCAGTGCTGTTGTAATTGGTTTTCATTATTGTTTGCCTGATTTTTATTTCATAATGCTGCTGCTATATATATAGTAGAGTACAGACAATGATGATGTCATTTATTACAGATTTTGGGGAGAGGGAAAAATATATGCTGTATTCTTTTCATTGATTCTTGATGTGATTTGTATGGCTGTGACTTTTACCATGTACAGTATACTATGCTATATAATGAAAGAAATAGCATGATTTGTATAGCTGTTACATGCTGTCAGCCTGCCCCTTCATCGCTGTGTGGATACCTCTACATGAACTACCTCTACAGTCTACCTCGACCGTTCCATTTCACCGTTTGTGATTGGTGATTTATGATCTTGCCAGGACATATTCATTGGCAGGTGTAGATACTCCCAGATGGGATTTATGTCTCATTGTGATCCATTTTGCTAATTCTTACACAGTCGTATACTCTCTCTAAACCCCATCCTCAAAAGTAATGCTTGTTTTTTGAGACAAGCATTACTTTAGGGAAGCAATATTGTACCTTTAAGTTATATTTGGCTGAAATCAAAGGTTTTCCTACAAAATAATTCATACCCTATGTTTTGTGATATGAGCTCAGTAAATAAAATATGAATTGTCAATCAATCTGTTGATTGACTGTCAATATAAGAATTGTCATCAATTAGAAAGCAGAAGTTCTTCTCTTCACCACTGGTCAACTACAACTACTCAGACCCCTTGCATTAACGTGTAATTTAATTTGTGTCCTGGTCAATAGTTACAAAAGAAATGCACTCGACAAAGAAATGATGCTGAAGATTTATTTAGGAGAGAAACATTTCCACGAGAGGAGATACAGTAGAGAGATAGCATCATAAGTAAGATGAAGTTTATTAATTTCATGACGTTTTTTTGTATGTCAATCCAAACTCGTGCAGGCTTATCCTGAATGGCCTCATATAGTTGTGTAATTAAAGGTCAACTGGTGGGTAACATAGTAGCCATTGTTGTACATGTAGAGCCTCTGATCAGTGGGGTTGTAGTCTAAGTTCACATAGTTATCCTGGAATCTCTCAAAGGGAACACTGACATAGTGCTCTTGTTGAGTCTTGGTGTCAAACATGTAGAAGATTTCTTCACTATGGATATCCATGGTTCTGAGGACATAGAGAACCCCGCACACCATGAAAGCGTTGCTGACCCCTGGTTTGTACACACTAGTCTGCCATATGTTCTCTATTCCGAAGGACGGCTCATCGATCTTAGCCAAAACTAGACGTCCGCTTGACTCCACACTGGCATATGTCACCCACAGTCCGGTTTCATCAGCGGCAAAATCAATGTGCTGATTTGGCGAGTGGGCATAAGAAAATTGAGTGGAAGCCCTGGGGATGACCCTGTACTCATAATTCATGGAGGTGAAATTCAATCTGGCCATGCTAAAGGGATTGTATCTCTGGTAATACAGCACATTCTCACGCATGAGGACGTTGTTTCCTCTGCCATGCCAGCCAGAATGTAAACGGTGATACGCGAAGTGTTTTCGTAAAATGAGATCTTTGTAATTATTGTAGAATCTAATGTCATAGATTGCTGCAGTTGTAGACCCAGAAAACCAATACATGGATTCCCTGTCATGAAGAGGCTTTGAATCTTTACCCCAGGCTCCAAATTTGTGCCCAACATTGAGGAGTGAGTTAATCTGGCTGACAACAGGTTGGCTGACTCTGGCAATACCAGTGTGGGCACAGAACCCTGTGGAAAGAGCAAAACAAAAAAAGTCAGTTCAGGTTAGTGTACGGTATAGATTACAGAGTATAGAGTGTGTTGAAGTGTGAGCAATCTTCTAACCAATTGTGGGTTCGAAGATCTCCTCGTGGCGGCGTTCACATTCCTCCAGTTGTAGCTGGACGTTGATGAGCTCGCGGCGGGCCTCCAGAACATGGTTCTTGTCGTATTTTTCCTCCAGCTGGGTCAGGGTGAACGTTGAATGTGTAACCTTAAAAAAGTGAAACATGAAGCTTTCGTCATAATTATGATGATCAAGATAATAATAAGCATAACAATCAACTTCTCCACCCTGCTAATAGTTTTCTGAAATAGCCTAAACAAAGAACAACCTTGAGGCGTCTCAAAAAACACCCGTTGTACAGGATTTCATCAGACTTACCGTTTCACGTATGAACATGAAGGCAGTAAAGGATCCAAGGAGGGAAGACTGAACCTCGACCATCAGGGCCTCCACCTGCGTAATCTGGACCTTGATGCTCTCAATGTAGACCCCACTGAATGCCTCGGGGTCTTTTTCCATCTTCTCAATCTCCCCGGTCAGGTTGACAATCTTTGCGGCGTACGCTATGATCTCCGTCTCATAGATCTCCATCTGTAATTCAGGTTGTGCATGCATGTTATATACTGTACCCCATGTCAATTGTTCTCCAGTCCGTCACTGGCTCTAACCAGTTGGAGGGGTTGGTTAGATGTAGGTCTAGTACCATTCCCAGTTCCAGGTCCAGCTGACGATGGACTTCTACAGCCACTTCCTCTACCGCCTTCAGGTCACGTATTTGGAAGGTAGAGCTGGGCAGGAAGGCTTCGCAGGTCCAGTCGGTTCCACCATCGGTCTTTAACAGAGCACACAAACATAGAACTAATCAGTTCTGCTGGAATACAGGCAGTGGGTTTGGCGAAGGCTGTGAATATTGTAAATTACTTTTTCGTTATATGTATTATACATACCCCCCAAGCTGCTGTACAGCTCAGCAGAGTTAGGAACAGAGTGCCAATCATTCTGGTGCAGTCAGTGGTCTCGTGGTTGAACCAGGTTGATGTGTGGGCTTATATAATGTTTGCTCTGTTTGACTTGTTATTGTAGAGCGTCTGGTCAAATTAATTTGGAAGTTGTCATTTAAGTTGTGTGGTGGTCATTGACTGTCAACATTGACTGTGGGAATGTTGAACTGTATGTAAACGATGCCATGTTTGAGTTGGTATCAGAGTTTAAAAGCAAACAAAGGGCGGGTAAATGTAGCTGGCTTCATTCATATAAATGCAGTATACACATGAAATTATGTATACTTGTGTTACCTGAGGCATATACAATGTTGATTCGTGTGTATGACTGGCTTTTAAATGTCTTTTAAAATCTTTATTCGATAATGGTTCTTCATCTTATCACATTAACAACGTCAGCCACTTTGTATGTGTCATCTGGTTCCTCTGCTTCTCACCACTAATGGACTCCTTGTTTTGCTTTAACCCGACTGTTGGGTGTCGAGCACAGGCCTGGATCAGGTCAAGTAGTTCCCAGTGATGTTCAGCTTGCACAGTATACATTTCATAGATAACATTACATTTGATGAATGTGTCACGATATCATTCTGATTGTTGAATTAATAAATGGAGCATTGTATTCACCGACTGATGGTGTATTTTACGTGATGTGAGCTTATAGTCAGTGGATATAGCCAGGGTTCATCCGAAGTACAGCAATTAAGTACAGTATCAATCTCATGTTCATGTTAAGAGATAACAAATCAAAAGACATTGAATTCAATGCTTCAATTGTTTTATTTTTGGAAATGAGAAACAGAAATTGCATTGTTTCCAGGTAGTGAAGAGTAAATGCAATACAGATGTAATAAAGATGGGTCGCATCAACCACAACATGACAGGTTACAAAGAAGAAGCTTAAATGTAACATTGTAGGACACACAGTAGCTGTCGTACATGTAGAGCTTCTGGTCGGTCGGTCGAGTTGTAGTGAAGGTTGTCGTATTTCTCCTGGAACTTGTCTAAGGGGTTCAGGGACACCGACCTGGTGATCACTCCACACGTCATGAAAGTGCTGCCAACCAAAGCTTTCCAGCTGGGAAGTCAGGGATTTCTCAGAGAGGTCTGGTAAAATGGATGAGACTGCTTCCTGTATGTCTTGACGATTCATTATCGGAAAGATCAGAGTGTCAACCATGAATCACGCGGTGCACAGTATTCCCTACTTGTCTGTTTGCTATGTTTTTAAGTCTATATGCCGTGTATGTGACAAATAAAGTCCTTGAACCTTAATGATGAACAAACCAAAAGTATAGAGCTAATCTTTGCATTACATAGTCAGAGTCAATATCAGGAACTTCCTATGTGTCTTTGGGTTCCTCTGACTTCTTCTCCAATCGTCTCTTGCTCTTCTTCCTCTTGACTTTGCCTGTATTCCTTTTGCCGGCCGACTGTTGGTTGTTGAGTGCGGGCCGGGATCTGGTGAGGTGGTTCGCGGTGGTGCAGAGCTTGCCCACGTCCCCCTCCGGGTCGGAATGCGTACCCTGGGCGGAGACGGTCTTGCCGGGGACGGAGTGCGGGGAATCATCCAGCAGGTTGGGCTGTGAGTAGGATCGCATGGCGGGTGAACTGGTCGGCCGCTGCTGGTGCTGGTGCTGGTGCTGGTGGTGGTGGTGGGGCTGGTGAACGTGCTCACTGCTCAGATTGGTGACAGAGTAGCGGCTGCTGTTGGACATGACTATATGGTGCCAGGAGCTCAGAGGGGTGGCCGAGAAGTGCTGCGGCCCACTCGAGTCCTCTTTGGCCCCGCCGGGCGACATGACCATGGACTCGCGTGGCGTGACCGCCTCCACGGCGCTCTGGAAGGTCTTGAGGATGCGGTCGCTCTTCTGCTTCTCCTTCTTCTGCCGGGACTCGGTCTTGCGCAGCAGGCGGCGGTGGTCCTTCATCATCTGCTTGCGGGTGTCTGCCAGTCCCCTGTGAAGAGAGCATCATCATCATCCTCATTATGCAGAACAAGCTGGCAGCTGAAGCGGAGAGCAGGTTTTCCATATGGATTCACTTTTGGGGAGGCTTCAGACGAAGAATGAAATCTGGCTATATTCCCAGCAGGTCATAAATGCAACACCCATTGCTAAAGTCAATCGTACATGCAATACAAATGACCATTGCCGTACATGTAATTGCCGACCATCGTGTTGTAAGAGAACTGCTTTTTATTGTTGGAGCAGCTTTAAGGCAAAATGTGACTCTGATCGGCAGCATTGAGTTATACCGTATGAGGTGGTTTACCTGTAGTCTACCATGCCTGTCCGCTCACGATCCAACCTCTGAATGAGCTCCTCGATTTGGTAGCGCTCCAAAGGAATGCTGGATTGCTGTAATTGATCACAAATTCGGAAAGATAAACAATATAATAGCCCAAAGAACATTTTAAATAAATCTCCAGATTTAGATCTGTAGTGATGTAGTCTACCTATTGGCAGCATACAAGTCAACCATAACACATGATTACTTATTTATTATATGAACTAATTAAAACAAGTGTATGCAAAGGCATATTACAGATGTCTAAAGATTACTCACCATTATGTTTACCAGCATGGGCTTAACCTAGCAATTATGATAAACTTGTTCTATGCAAATCGAATATATCAAATGTACCGTCAAGAGATATATTGTTGTTTCATTCTCTTTGGACAAATGTACTTAGTGTAAGTCACTTTGGAAAAAAAGCGACTGCCAAATGCCCTAAATGTAAATAACTTAATTCTGTATACCAATACAATTAGAATTACAGCAGTTCCCAGTACAAATGTGAGAACATCAATGAATGAATGTTATCTGACAACCTGCACTGCCTTCCTGAAGTCTGCCACGGGGACTCGCATGGTGCCATCCTTATCAATGTTCCGGAAGAAGTCCCACAGACGCAGCTTGCGTTGATCCAGATAATCCTTCACACAACATGGCAGAGAAGAGCAGGTGTAAAAAGGAAAATTATATCTTTAACACAAACAACCGTTTAGTATCTGACAAGAGCATGACAGAACATAACCAAAATGAAAAGTGAATTTAGTTGAAAATATCAATTTGAGTTTGGGTGAAAAGATATTTAACATATTTTACATGAAAGAGTGTGTTCAGGTGTTGAGCATACCTGGATAACTTTCATTGGGTCGAGACGCTTGGGGGGCTTCTTAGCGATGAAGCCTCCCACCCCCCCGTACTGCACCTCCAGACTGGGGTTCTCCTGACACGTCAACTCCAGCAGATGCACAAAGTTCTCATTGACCAACACGTTCTGCAAGAACACAATAACACAAACACAAAAAGAATGCACATATGAAGTTCAGCCATTCATGACAATAAATGTCGACGAAAATGTCACATTTGAAGCTGACTTTAAGCGTTTGGATACTTCTGAGAACAGCGATAAAATGATGATGAAAATGAAATTATTGAATTGGGAGCCACACTGGTTACTCACACATATGTTGATCTCCTCCAAGGCGGTTTTATGTGAGTTCTTCACCACATTAACCAGGGCCAGCGCGCCCTCTACTGTCAGAGAATTGTATGCCAGCTACAAGGGCACAGGACACATGGCTACAGTGTTTGCTTCACCACATGGACATCGCCGTAGCTATTAATCACATTGTGGATGTACTGAAATACAAAAAACACCTTAATGCAGTGGTTCCCAACCTTGGGGTTTGGACCCCACTTGGGATCCCTGATATGTGGGGTTGCAGGAGATTGCTGACACAAGCTTTAGATATTTGATGATCCATTTTAGCAAACCCCCTTTTTTTTTTTTTAAAGGTCGCATAGACGTCCTGTATATGAACCGACTCAATGCCACAACTATAAAACTACGACTAATCTTAGTAGTTAGTGTGTAGTAGAGCGATGTGAATGAATACATTCACCAGGACATACTAGCAGCTGTTGATGGGGTAAAAACAATTTCTGTGGAAGCAGATGGAAAACAAAGTGAAAGTTGGGATTGCAAACATTTTCAGAGCTAGAAATGGGGTCACAGGCCAAAAAAGGTTGGGAACCAGAACTGCCCCATTGGTTGAAATCCAGCCGCCTCACCCACCAGTAAGACTCTCAGTGTGTCGTTGAACTCCAGGCCTTTACACAGCATGCCCACGCCCTCGTTTGTGATGCGGTTGTTGTTGAGGTTTAGATGCACCAGAGTGTTGTTGTATTTCAGCGCCTCGCCCAGGGCCAGCGCTCCCTCGTTCCCGAACCCATTCCACGACAAGTCCAGATGTTTCAAGGTTATGTTCACCTGTGTGTGTGTGTGTGTGTGCGTGTGTGTGTGGTGTGCGAGAGAAATCCATTTCAGTGATTTCAGTAAAGAATCCCCGATGACGACAATCAATGTTACTGCTGTTGTGTTGACTCTCACCTTAAGCCCGGCAGAAAAGGCCACGGCTCCTTTCATCCTGAGGTGATTCCAGCTGAGGTCAAGCGTCTCCAGACCCTCGTTGTTGGCTGACGGATCGAAGGTCAACCGCAGTGTTATCGTAAATGTTCTGCACTACTATGTATTACAAGCGACACTGAAAGAGACAGAAGAGGAGATTTCGTCCTACCCAGCAACTGTCCCAAATGCTCTCCTCCCCTTCCGCTGAACTCGTTGTGGCTGAGGTCCAGTTGTTTCACCCTGTAATTGCTCTTTGAAAGGAAACATCATCAATCATTAGAGAAGCCCATCATATATGGGTATTATCATTATCAAGCAAGCTCATATCACTCAAACGTCAAATGTGCTTACTGATAATGCGTCTGCAAAGAATTTTGCATCATCCTCAGTAAATTTGTTTCCTGTAGGGCAATTGGATTATTATTATATTATTAATTGTATTATTATAAGTAGTAGTAGTTAGTAGTAGTAGTAGTAGTAGCAGTAGTAGTAGTAAGCACACAAACTTTGATGAGAAATACATCCTCACAAACAATTCTCCTTATACTGATGCACGTTGCATAAACACATTACCTGCGAGTTTCAGGGATTTTATAGATATATTTTCCAGCAACATTTTACCAAGACACTCCGCACCCGCAGACTGTAGGTGGTTGTCAGACAAATCCTAGAAAGGAAAAACAATATTCACACCGAGCAGCAGCCGACGCAAGATGCACATGATCGCCTGCACATGCGCGCCCCCTAGTGGAGGATCAAGGCAACAACACACCATGGTATGGATGGTGACGTTCGCCTTCAGCACATTCACAAGGTGTTCAGCTCCCTCGGCGAGAATGTGATTGTCTGCCAGTTCCAGAGTACCGATGTTCATATCGGTCTGAGGAAATACAAGACATAGGTGCACTGTTTGTCTTGGAAGAGTAGACGGATCAGACACCAACACGTTGCAGTAGCCTAGTTCATCGTCCTTTTCGAACTCACCACTAATGCAATGGCGAGTGCCTTACAGCCCAGCGGTCCCAGTCCGTGGTGATTGAGGCTCATCGTGGAAGTACCCACGTGTCGTAGGAAGTAGGAGACTGGCACCACACCTGTCAGTCTGCAGGCCTCCAGGTATACTTCGGCGGTGGTGGTTGGCTTGTTGTTTGTCGGTTTTTCTGACAAGGACAACTAATTATTCTATCGGAGCTCTGACAGAATGCTGTCTTCAATAAAAAAAAATGTAAGCTCACACTATTCATACAGCATATAGGCAATATTAGAATGCAACAGTTATAATGACTAGTTATAACTACTTAGATTGCTTACCATCTGGCTCCAAGTCTGAATCCAAGTCCTCTTCCAAGCTTAGGTTGTCAATGGATGACGTTGGGTCGTCTTCTTTTATGGTAAGGGAATCAATAGGCAGTAGAGACATTGCTCAGTGCTGCTTTTCCTTTCAATATGAATTGAAATAGTGGTGCTGTGTCCGCTAAATAAACAGCTAGATCTTCTTCCTGACAGCATGGGTAATGCATGGGTAATCTTACCTGCCAGCGCCAGGTAGTTTGTCCTGTGTAATGATCAATAATTCAAATCACCATGGTTGAAACCAGGCACACACAAATGTGATGGGGTCAGTGGCTCAAGATATCGATTTTCAGAATTTGATTGATTTTATTTATATGAAACAACAATATTGTGTGTTTGAGAGAGTGATGGAGTGAGCAAATTTGCTTTGCTGCTCAACACCCACTGAGACTGTTGGATATGGGTTGAGCTACAACAATGGAGGTGAATTTCAGGTTGAGGGTTTTATAAAATTGTGATTAATAACTATGCAGTGGAGACTACTTAATGTTTACATAACATGACTCTGAGCTAAAACATACCGTCTAGTCTGCAGAGGTGATTTGAATGCAACCACATTGTCATTTCAGGAGCTTCCATGGGCTAAGAGGTCCAGGAGCAGAAAGCAAGCAGGAAAACCGGTTATTCGATCCTTCCTACCCTTTAACATGCCATCAGATATGAGCTATTGTTGTCTACATGAAACACATTTCCCCTCCTGCAAATACAATCCTTGCTTAGAGTCTGGGAAACAATCTATACTTTTGAATATTTTGTATTATTTTGTTGCCATTTTTTTCAACTAGAATACACAATTAAGATTAAAATTGTACATAGACTTAAAACAAACATGAATTTTACATGTAAATGACAGACATGCCAGCCACTGCATTGCTCCAGAGCACAATTCTTTCCAAATGAACCAGGCAAGTGAAACTGTTTCCCATGAAATATGGAAATTAAGCCAGAATTATTACAGTTAACTGAACCACTCTTTCAACTGTTGTAATTGGTTAACAATTACATTTACATTACATTTCGAGCATTTGGCAGACACTTTTATCCAAAGCTACTTACAAAGAGTACATTTGTTGAAGGAGTCAGCAATATATCGCTGTGGTACATAATGATAAGAATAGAGCAGGTTTCGAGCATTCATAATTGCAAGGCTAATAGAATGAGTTTCATAATTGCTAGGTTGCCTGCATAATAGCTGGGATCAGAGCAGACGTGCCATTCTGAGCACATTACCAACATCTAAGAACATACAATATGCTAAGCAATGCGAAGTACTATTAATAATAGTACTCAAGTCAAGTCAAAGTGTTTTATTGTCACATGTACATCACAACACAGGGGCATTCTGAACAGTGAAACTCTTGTGACATGGCAGGCGTACTAGGAAGTAGGCAAAAAACAACAACAACAACAACAAACAACAATATATGGCACAATATACAAACATAATAAAGATAACCCAAGACACATAATAAAGATGATTTTTTTTATGTAATGTCCAAAGGAAAACACATCAGCTGTTTTGGAAAATGTAGGCATGGGGAATATAGCCTATGAATCCAGAAGTATTGAATATTGAGCATAATACATGTACAAGTAAGGGCAGGTGCACAAGAGGCACATATGGCACATGGCATGGAATATCAGAAATATACATCATAAGTTATGACACATTACTTTGTTATTTTAATTACTTTGTTATTTCAACAAGGGAAAGATGCCCCACAGTCTCCCCATAGTTTACCTGAAAGGTTAAAAAAAACAAAAAAACAACCTAAACTAAAGGAAACATGGTTCCCACAATACACCGTTCTGCGCATGCGCGATGTGTGTTTTCCTGTCCATGTGTAGGCGAGTCACGTGTCGTCATGTCCCCGCCGTAGTGGTGGCTAGATGTTGTGCTCGCGTGTTTTTTTTATTATTGGCGTCTAATCTTCGTTTCGCTTTACCGAGACGTCCCGTATCACCTCCACGTAGCCTTCGCCGAAGAATGAGCGACAACGATGACATCGAAGTGGACAGTGACGTATGTTGTCTAATTCCCCGGTGGTAATATTTATAACAGGCAGCTCTTTAGCTCAACACACACAAATCTGTTTTCGCGTTTCTGTCAATCCACGATACCGTTGCCTTCTAAGCTAGCTGGTGAGCTAACGTGCGTCTTGCTATTTTGGACGGATGCGGAATTAAAGGAACTAAAAGTAGAAATATGCCCGCGTCTCAAGCCGTCGATGCGACGCGGCTGGACGTCAACCGTGTCAGCTTTAATTCAACGACGTCGACGTGTGTGTGTGTGTGTGTGTGTGTGTGTGTACATAATATGACACCGTGTGGGACGCTGGTCGACGGCGTTAGCTGTGTGCTACACCACGGGCGACGTTAATCCAAACCGCAGCTCTTCTGTGATGCCCTTCAATCACAAACTGATCCGATTGCCAGATATGATTCAGGGCTTGACTGTGGAGTCTTAATTATAATGTTTTTTTTAGGTGTGTGTGTGTGTGTGTGTTTTCCATACGCGATGGGAGCTCTATCTCCTTTAAGGTCGCCGCATCCCAACAAAACAACACATCCTTATCACATGCTATCACAGAGTGGTCGTTTATGTTTGATCTAAATCCACATCATGTGTCGTGCTTGTATGTACGTCTCATATTTAGAACGCGTGGGCAATGTCCCGCCCAATCCATCGTAGGTTTACAATGGTCAGAGCTGGCGTTGAAACTTTATTTTTGCCGTCCCCGTGTCATCTTGCACGTAATCTATTCCATAACAACGCATATATCTGTAGCCGTAATTACTGCACATACAGTATGTTCCGATTAGTCATGTATAATATGTGCAATGGAAATAGATCCGACTCGGGTGTCAACTGTCCTCGACGAAACAAGTGTAAATGGGAGTGTGAACAAGCGTGTTGGAACATTAATGTGGTCAATATTTATAGCAGGGTAGTATTCCCCTCCCCCACCAGGCTTTGCATCCTGGTTTGGATGGTAAAGCTGCAGGGAAAGAGAAACCAGGATCCCTGGTTGCCTGTGAGTCATTGACATAACCGGACAGTTCAACTAAATTAAAAAGCATTTCGATCGCGTATATTGTCACTGAACCAGATTGCTTCCATGTAATATAGAGAAAACATTTGCACCATTGGTTGTGTTAAACCAAGCTCGTTTAACACAACCACGTTTTTGTGCAACCAACTTGTACAGGCCTGTACTTTATTTACATAGCAATTTACATCTGGACATGTGCGTGTGGGAAAACAAGAAAAATGGTATCCCACTTTCACCATGTTTCTTTCTAACACGTGTGTTTAGCAAAACCATAAGGACTTGTGTGTGACTTTACATCATCACAAGAGAAATTCAACTATTGTGACCGCTGTTTGCAGATGACAATTATCATCTACGATTATTACTGTTGTTGGGTATGGCATGTCGGCCTATGTCACCTCAAAGCCACACAAACGCCACCTGCAAACCCCTAGAAATGTATTTTACATCTCAAGCTATAGTGCTTGGCTTGAAATAAGATTCGCTAGGCTACTTAGCCCCAGCAGTACATAATTGTGTTTATTGATCTCTGACTGCATAGGCTTCCCCCCCACACACACACTGTCATCCGCTGTTTCAAAATTTTACCACGATTAGAACACTAGTTAGCAGTACGTTATCTCTGCAGCAGTAGAATGGTGCCTCAGTTAATGTCTGGCACATGCTCATATAAATGTCCATCGGCACTGATGTGTTTATGTTACGACTGATTGGCAAGTGGATTGGCATTCCATATGCGGTGCCCCCACTATCGTGTTTAGAGGGAAAGTAGATTAGACTTTAACCCTCTGCTGCACTGAGCTCCAATAAGTGGTCAGGATGATTGTACTACCCCCTTCTTGTTAGACAAGCCATCAAGAATGGAATATTAAGTGCTAACAGAATGTAAAGTATCGCAGTCCAGAAATAGTGTGGGCTCTTGTCGGGGGAAAAAAGGCTTGATTAGGATCAAAGCTGTTGAATATTGTACAGTTCATATCGTGGCTGCTTTGTGTCATTGTTTAGTAATGAACACATCTGACGGTGGTGTTAATCTCTCTCAGCCCAAAGGAACAAATAGCTGTCTGGAAAAACATGAATGGTAATATATATATTTAAGCAATAGCTCACGACAGGCTGGTTATTATATCACAATAGCTCACGACCGTTTCACACCTTATCTGTGAAACGGTCGCCAAGCATGGCAATATGAAAGTAGGCTAATAGACGCAGTACAATTTAAATCGTTTTTATTAACATGTTCATGAAACATTGTTCAAAGAAAGAGGCCCTCCTGGTCACAGACACATTCCAATTCAAACAACATTTTTTATTAACAAAATTTGGCTATTTATATATATATAGTAATTTGTATGTTGCCATTTATTGTGCAATCACTGAAAAACTGTCCAGCGTCAGTATGTCAGATATGTGATACTAGAAGTGATAACAAAAAAGGAAGGGGGCAACCCTAAAATAACGACTATGCATATCTATTCAACACAATATTATACATAAAAGACTCAAGTCAAAGTGTTTTATTTATATATAGTAATTTGTATGTTGCCATTTATTGTGCAATCACTGAAAAACTGTCCAGCAACTGTCAGATGACTTTGAAAACTGCTTGCAGGCTTGCAGTTGTTGTTAGGTCGCTTGGCGTGGCGAGGATGTTGCTTCACTTTCTCCGGTCACTGAGTGTCGGCGGCAATAGTTCTGGAGAGAGGCTTCGTAATTGTTTTCCCCTAAAAGGTGGAGTGATACCAATTGTGTAAAGAAATTAGAATCATAACTGTGGTATATGGTTGTTATATCATGGCTATGAATCAAATTGCTTGATTTTAGGTACCTGTTTTATAAATATATTTATACCAAGGTCAAATCTGCTATGTAATGTTGGCACTATCCATTGGTAGCTCAAATGCTGTCAATCTAAAAACCAGCTGTTTTGCACCGGCTCTTTCTTCTGTGATCTGGCTGGTTGCTAAGGGTTAGTGGTCCCTCCCCCACGTCACATTTCCCTGCCTCAGACTCTTGACCTTGGATTAATCTGTGGCGTGGTGCCTCTTACTTACAGAAGACGCATGTCAGATAAATGTCTCTTTGAAAACATTTAGTTTTTATTCCTTTTTTTTAAGATCCAAAATACGCTGTTTTTTGTGCAGGCAGACAAGCGGGCACACCACAACGCTCTGGAGCGCAAGCGGCGAGACCACATTAAAGACAGCTTTCACAGTTTACGGGACTCTGTTCCTGCCTTGCAAGGGGAAAAGGTGAGTAATGAAGGTTGTGTACTGTCCAAGCCTAATACCAGGGCTGATTTAATGCAGTACCACAAGGTATGACTTAAAAGAGCCTCTGCAGCCAAGCACACTTCCTGTATTTCCAGAAAATGTCCTCAATTATTCCTCAATGTCCTAAATTATTTATTCAGTAAGTAGAATATATTACAGTTAGTTAATTTTGACAAAGACCCATTGTGGATTCATTGTTTGAGCATTAGCAATAGGAAACAATTGGCACTTCAGAAAAATCTGGAGTGGGGCATCATATGACCAATGTTTGTTTGGACATTGCTTTAACGAGTAAGCGAAGCCAAAGTCATTTTTGTTTAGTTTTAAGCATGCTAATATATCGAATATGATCGTCAACATAGTAATCTATGCAATGACACCATTATTAAAATAAGACCTTCATTTCGAGAAAACAGTTGTGAAATCCTATGTTTTGCCAGTCTCCACCAACAGTTTGTAAGGTCATAGCGTCTCCTGGGCAGGTAGACACCGCTAGACACATGGGAGTCTTCCCGTCTCCTGGGCAGGTAGACACCGCTAGACACACGGGAGTCTTACCGTCACCTGGGCAGGTATAATTTAATGTATAAACATTGGCGAATTAACCTACTTTATACAGATAACGCATGACTGCACAACAATGATGTATCACAAAGGCCGTTACCATGGGAATAACAACTCCCCCTCACCCCTTCCGAGAACTTTCAGCCCAAAACACATTTTTTAAATGTCCCAGTGTTCTAATTCGAGCTGAGGTTCACTTATGCTTTAAATAATTTTGAGAGGGATGCAAATAATAATGCGGAATAAACAAATACATCCATAACACATATGTACTGTGAAGACAGAAGTAATATGTCTGTGAAATGGCCAATGTTGGCCAATGCCATAAGCCCTTCCCTTTCTGCTGACAGAGTTCTGTCAAGCAGGCGTCCCGGGCACAGATTCTAGATAAAGCCACAGAGTACATCCAGTACATGAGACGAAAAAACCAGACCCACCAGCAGGACATCGACGACCTGAAGAAGCAGAACGCAGTGCTGGAGCAACAAGGTGAGTGAGGCCCATCTTGGTTGGGGGGGTGGGCACAGTAGAAGGACCGAGTCATGGGAACAATGCTTTTGTAATTATATTCATGGATGACTTATTTTGGTGTGGTCCTTGGTTTGTCTTGTGGCTCGCACTGCAGTCCGCGCACTGGAGAAAGCCAAGGGCAACAATCAGCTCCAGGCCAACAGCCACTCCTCCGACAGCAGCCTGTACACCAACCGCAAGGGGAGCGCCGTGTCCGCCTTCGACGGCGGCTCTGACTCCAGCTCTGAATCAGAGCCAGAGGAGCCGCCCACTAGGAAGAAGCTGCGCGTGGAGCCCAGCTAGACGAAGGCCCCCTTTCTCCTCCCCCCCACCCTCCTCCAACACTGGGTCCCCGGCACTCCCAACTCAGACTCTTGTTCACCAGCCCCCCTCCCCTCCCCCCACTCCTCCAACATGTCCATGCTCGAGGCAGCTTAAGCCAGTCCAGGAGGTGAGGTGAGGTACAGTGGAGGGGGGGGGGGGGGGGGAGGGGTGCTGCGAGAGGGTGGAGAGGTGCTACGATATGCTTCTACCTGTCTCTGCTCTCCTGGTGCGCGACACCCTGTCACAAGCCTTCACTTTTCACCCCTCGTGAGGCAACAGTGACTCTCAAATCCCTCCCTCCTCCTCCCACCCCTCCCCTCGCCCTCTCCCTCCCAAAGTGAGGCAGCTCTGCAGTTTTTTGAAGGACTTGACGCTTTTTCAAACCTCATAAAGAAAACGTTTCTAGCCGACATGGTGTAAAGCTTTAGTGAAGCTACAAACCCCCCCTTCTGGCCGCACTTCTTCGACCCCGTTTTATTTTTGTTTTGAACACCTCCGAAATACCTGTTGGAGAGTTTTGAGACTTGACAAACCCCTGAGAAATTGTCCTTAGACATAGTTTACCTTTTTAATGTTTGTACTTTTTCCAGAAATGAATGTGAATTTGCTTTTAGAAAAAATGTCCTGCAAGATGAATTTGTGTAGGTGGCTAAAGTTGTTGTCCTTGGAATGTTAGTGTAATCAAATGAATGCCTATATTAAAATGATAAACTTGACTTGACTTCTTATCCCACGTTGTACTTGGTTGTTTGGCTATTACTCTCCGTAAATATGGGTGTGTGTGAATTGACCTCTTGTTTTAGATGATCCCTCATTTACCAGGTTTGAAAACGGTTTTCTATTTTCTATTCTCCAAAAATATAAATGTGGCGATAAGACAAAAAAAAATTCCCCAAATGAAAATGAATGTTACACAATGCAGTTATGAGCAGTTAATATTTTTGTTAATGGAAGATATCTGTGTCGGTGTGTAGTATTTAACACTATATACTCTTAAATGTCGTTATTTCTTCTGAAGCAAACCTTCCCTGGAAATATTTTGCCTGCACTGGGAATGTTTGGTTTTTTTTCCCTCCTTTTTTTTCATTTAGAGAGGTAAATATGTGTGTACTAAGTCATATTTTGGTTTATTCCATTCCATGGAAATTACAGGTATGTTGTACATACTGCCAACAATTGTCTTGCAAGTTGAGGCGTACCTTTACTATGAAGACTATAAATAAAAACTATTTTATCCTTTTGGGATGCCTTTGTGTTTTCTGTGCAGTGGGATATTGTGTGTAAATTTCATAGTTTTATATGTTACATTTTTCTTCACATTTATTGTAATTATGTTATTCTTTTGATTAGAGCTAATGTAGTGGCCTTCAGAAACCGGTCTGGTCCCATGCTCTGACCCCTCCCACTCACAAGAATAGCTGGTGGAACCAGCTGAAACAGGAACATTACCTTCAAAATAAAAGCTTTCATATTGTCTCGTATATATTCTCATCTCAGTGACCCACACCTGCATTCTCGCCTACCGGAAATACACATACAAACACATACAATTGACCCTGAATTAATTAATTAATTAACTAGTGGATACCAAAAAACTGATAAACTCACCAACTCCTATTCACCAAACAGTTGAACTCCATTGAATGATGTAGCCACCATGTAGGTATGCCTATTTTTGAATACAATGAATTTCCATTGACTAGGTTCAATCTTTGTATTCGATAGGTGGATATATTGAAAATAGATACAAGGCTGAGACCTGAAATGTATTCATTTGGGTATGCAGCGAAAGCTTTATTTTGAAGAGAATTACCGGATGAGGAAAATGTAATTGTTGTGGGCTTGACAATTACTATTCACCTAGAAGCGGAGTGCAAGAAGCTCTTTGGCTTTTACAGTCCGCTGCAAGCCCAACTCCGACTTACCATGCGATTTTCTAATCGTTTCCATTTCAGCAATGGCTAAACAGTATGATGTTTTGATCAGATTACTGATTCTAGGAGACTCCGGAGTTGGTAAAACCTGTTTGTTGCGAAGATTCACGGAAAATGAATATCATCCTCACCACATTTCAACCATCGGTAAGCTGTCAAAGTTTTCAGAGAACATGGATGCTTATATTAGTCGAAAATGACATAACGTGTGTGAAAGATCACAGTGGGGTTAATAAAACAGTTGATGCATTGATTTTAGTCGTCAAATGATGGTCACCTTAGCAAAGTTTAAAATTGAAATAGAAATTCATACGGAATTGAAAGGGAATAACAGGATTTTTGTTCTCATTAAGTTTAAATGTTCATGCCACTTTTTATTTTATTGTCATTTAATGTGTGTGTGTGTGTGTGTGTGTGTGTGTGTGTCAAGAGTGTGAGCCGCACTTTTTCTCATGACCAAAAGACATGAAAAGGACAATGAACCAACAATGAAAGAGTACCTTTGATTTTCTCGCAAACATTTTGTTAATTTATCCTAATTGTATATGATAACCCTTAATGTGCCCTTTCGTGTGTGTGTGTGTGTGTGTGTGTGTGTGTGTGTGTGTGTGTGTGTTCACCCATTAAAACACTGTCATCGTCCACAATAATATATATATACTGTATATCTTTGTTTCATGATTTTAGGAGTCGATTTTAAAATGAAAACATTAAACATAGATGGAGTCAAAGTCAGAGTACAGATCTGGTAAGTGGAATGCTGACAACTGCCACCATTGTTATCCTGTAACATGTGTTAATTATAAGTAAGGTAAGCCTGAGGAGATAAACTATACATCGATTAAAAAAACATCAACATATTCTGTCTTTTAAGGGACACAGCAGGTCAAGAACGTTATCAGACCATAACTAAACAGTACTACAGACGTGCCCAAGTGAGTTTCTAAAACAAATATTCACTGTAATTGTCAACTGTTACATAATACTTAAACTACATTTATCTACATTGAATCACCTTCTTGTCCCTTGATCCCTTGTCCATTTTCTGTTTTGAATTTCACCTATAGGGCATTATCCTTGTATATGACATAACGAATGAACCAACTTTTCAGCACGTCATGAGTTGGGCGAGTGATGTGGATGAAGTGAGAGCAACAGAAAGCACAAGTCTCCTCTTTGCTCACATATTATTATTATTATTATTGTTTTGACTAGCGGATGCATTATGAGCCAGTCTGTTTGCAGTACTGCTGATTGATCCGTCCCATTGACTGGCTGGTTTTTAGAAAGCCCCTGAAGGCATTCAGAGGATCCTAGTCGGGAACAAGTCTGATGAGGAAGCAGGAAGATGTGTCTCAGAGGAAAAAGGCAAAGAGGTTTGCTTGCATTTTTATGAAGTGACGCGCAACGATGGCATCACCGAAGGAAAAGGTTACGCCACTTTTAACACACATTTCTAACTCATAGCTTGCAGCTTTCTATGGATTAGACTTCTTTGAAACCAGTGCCCGCACCAACCAAAACATCAGTGAGGTAAGGTCACATGGGTGTCACCAGTTGAGCCAGTACCTCCAGTTAGTCATTATTTAGTTGTTTGTTAGTGCATATTTGGTCTATTAACAAGTGGGCAGAGCCCTTCAAATCGTTAGATATTTAAGTGTGCACACACCTGACCTGCACACTTTATATTTTATTCACTTTATATTTATGAATCTCTTTTCTTTTGTTGCGCCAACATATCATCACAATACCCCAGTATGTGCAAACCTACGTACATGGGAATACAAAAAAAATGTTGTTTCTGTAATATGTTTTGTTTTGTTTATTTCCTTATTCCCTCAGTCATTCACACGCCTAACAGAGTTGGTGCTGCAGGCTCGCAAGAGAGACGTAGACAGCGTTCTGGGATCCTTAGACAGTTATCTGAACGGGCCTTCTTTGGAGCAGCAGAACGGCCTTCAAGCAGAAGGGCCCCATGAAGACACACAGAATGCCTGCTCGTGTTGAATATGAGGGCATTAGTGCAGTTGTTTGTTTTGTACAGTGAGACCCTTTTACGCAACAGCTGTGGCTAAGTGTTAACCTGTGAATTTTTTGAGATTGCTGAGAATGGTTGTTTTTTTCAAGCATGACAAAATGTGTTGGTGGATGGGAGGTCAGCTCAATATTATACTTCTTATCTGTTTATTGACTTCACTCATACTTTTCTTGCAAAATATGTCTTTTTGCAACAAAACATATTTATTTTGTCACCATGTTGCTTGTTTGCCAGATTAGCATGTGCTAATGTTCAGCTCTATTTAATCATGGGTTTGACTATTTCAACAACAAAGTAACGAGGCCTATGCTGGGAAAAGAACAGGCAGCCAAGAGCACCTGGTTAAATTATTCACACCTTGAAACTGAGAACCATAGTAGTGTGGATGGATTTGTTTACACCATATAAGATTATAGCCTTGTGGAAGAGAATGTCAGGCTAATCAAGATTGTGTTCTTTGTGATTGTTTTGTTGTTTTGGCGTTGCAATTATTTGTAGTAGGGCATCTATTGGTGATTGCTATTTGTTCAATAGTTCAGTCGTTCAGTTCATGTAGTTGCTCAATTCAATTCAATTGTTGCCTTTTGTATCGTGTCTGTGTCGTTGCCACGTAATTATACATTTGAAAGATTTGTATTATAGAACTCTTATGGTTTATGTGTATTGGCATTATGTTTGGCATACAGGACGATATCTTAGAGAAAAATAAGAAACGGTAAAGCCCACATTTGAAAAACATTGCCTTGATGTGTTTTTAAAAGTGAAAACAAAACAGGAACTGAATTCAGAGTGAAGCATTTAGAGCATGTCGAATGAGCGCTTATTCAGTCGATTCATCCATTTTTCATCACATTCTTTGGAAGACTAAAGTAATGTACTGTTAAATGTTTGATGACCAAGAAACTGATATAGTGTACGGAATGCCCATGGAACATTTTACTATTTAGTTTATTTTGAAGTACATTTGATTGACCGTGTATTTGATTATGTGTTTGTAATGTTGAACTGCAAAGTGTTTATGATCTACTTTTGTACATTTTGCAAATAAATGACAGGATCCTTAAAGGGTTAACAGTGACACATTGTCTTTATTATGGTAAAAGGATTGCATTTATATAGCGCTTTGATCCAAAGCACTTTACAGTTGCCTCACATTTACCCATTCATACACCGACACGTCAGGAGCAGTTAGGGTTAAGGTGGTGTCCTGCTCAGAGCCCGGGGATCGAACCAGCGACCTTCCTGTTGCCAGACAACCGCTCTTACCTCCTGAGCCACTGCAGCCCTATTATGCCACCAAAGGTCAACACCGATGATGAATTTGATTCTATTGACTGTAGCTTTAAAAAAAAGAGTGATATGAATCTCACCTTATGAAAGGGAGCAGTATCGTATGACAGGTGTATATCACATTTCTGCCCAGCAACCTGACACCCACCCACAGAAAGCATCCCCCCCTCCCCCCCTCCGCCCTCACTGCCTTAAATGTAGTCAGGTGACCGGGGTATCGGGATCACACCTGCGCTCGCTGAAGCCGCGTCCTACTGTCTTGTGTGGCACACGGCGGAGACACAAGATGACGTTCATCGCCAAGACCTTCTACGACCTGAAGGCCACCACGCTGGAGGGCGACACGGTGGACTTCAACGTGTTCAGGGGCCGTGTGGTGCTGATCGAGAACGTGGCCTCGCTCTGAGGCACCACCACCCGGGACTACACCGAGCTCAACCAGCTGCAGGGCAAGTACCCCCACCGGCTCGTGGTCCTGGGCTTCCCCTGTAACCAGTTTGGCTACCAGGTGAGTGGGAGACATCTTTCAGCACCAGTAGTCAGTCAATTGAGGCCTTTAACCTCAATTGACACCCCCACCACCCAGAAATATGACTTTTTAAAACACTGGAAGATCACAAGAAATGTATATGTGCGTAATATGGTTGTTATGTATGTGCGTGTCGTTGCAGGAGAACTGCGGCAATGGAGAGATCTTGAATTCGCTGAAGAGCGTCCGACCGGGCGCAGGGTACGAACCCAGCTTCACCATCTTCGAGAAGTGCGAGGTGAACGGAGGAAACCCTCACCCGGTCTTCGCCTACCTCAAGGACAAGTTGCCCTATCCCGACGACGACCCCAACTCCCTCATGCACGACCCCAAGCATCTGATTTGGACTCCCGTCTGCAGGAATGACGTCTCCTGGAACTTTGAGAAGTTCCTGGTGGGGCCAGAGGGTGAGCCCTTCAAGAGATACAGCAAAAAGTTCCCCACCATCAGCATCGAGCCCGACATTCAAAGACTGTTGAGATTAACCAAGAGCTAAAATAAATAAACAATATGGTCTACCATATCCCTCACATTGCCTTCTCATCATAATAAATACTAAAGATGAAATATTGTGTGCCGTCTTTTAAGCCTTATTAAATGAAGGTGCTACTCTGAACACTCGTGGGAGTACCACCTGAGACCCCGTGTAAGTGCTCAAGAGGATTGGATTCATGTTTGTGCTTTGGAAACTATTCTGATGGGAAGGCACTGTTCAAACATCATTATTATGTGTTATTTTTATAGTCTTGAAAATAAGGAACAAGGAATTAAACAACTATTTCCAAGTGTTAAAGAGTAGGTCCTATTGCTGAAGAACGATAAAGATGCATGCATACTGTTTGTTACTAATTGTGTGTATGACCAGCAGGTGGTGCTATTATGTACGAAATGAATACGATTCTCGCGAAAAGGCTTCATGATTAAATAAATAAATTTGCTCAACCTACGAATTGTTTTATGTTGTATTGCCTCTCCATAAAGACTGATTTAGAAGTGTGATTATTGTGTTGTAACATTAAATAACCCGGGCTCTTCCAAGAGGCTATTACAACCAGCATGCGTAGATTTCTCGATTTTTACCGTCTTTGGTAGATTTACATAATGCGCATTTACAATGCATTTTTTTTTTCTCCACACATTTGATCTCACTCTTCACACATTTGATCTCGTTCTGAAAATAGGATCGGTTCTGACAGCAAACGACGTCAAGCCTAAAAATGTACCAACGCCCAATAATACAATAATTGCAATAATTCCAACATGTACCACGTTTATCACAATGGTTGTCTCCCCCCCCATGTCCCCACCACCAGTAAAGCTACTGTCTGTTAGTTACACCGCCACAGGTGAGCGGTTACCACGGCAACGTTTGGTTGGTTTCTCTCGGCGGCGAAGAACCTCTCGCGAGAGTGCGATCCAGATGGGAGGGTGTCTGAAATGATCTCATCTTTCTGGCGACTGCATAGCGCAGCGGCGGGAGGGAAAACCAGCAACTTTCTATCAAACTTATGAGTGAGACGCCAGACCCCATTGTAGCTTCTGACACTGGTGGCGTCAGTCAAGCCAGTGGGTGAGTGAGTTAGTTAGTTAGTTAGTGCGCTATAGCCGCGACCAAAATGAGGCGTACCGGTGCGTTTTGGGGCTTTGGGGGACTTGTCGGGGGGAGAACCTGCTGCCACTAGTTAAGACAAAAGGAGGAGAACGTTATGCATTGTGTGACATCCAGCGGCTGAGAACGCAGAGCGGAGGAAAGGTGAGTCGGTCTTGTACGCCCCCCCCCCCCCCCCCCCCCGTTTGGGGTGTATTGTAGGCAAACGCACAGCCAGATCGGAACATAATAATAACACTAATAATAATAATAATAATAATAACAACAACGAGTAACGGCGGTGCGCATTCGATGTCGTCTCCGTGTCAATCGTAACGCACGGCGTCGCTGCGCTTGAATGGGATTCCCCTCGAGTGACTGAAGAGCTGTCAACACGTATGTTCGTGATGTAGTCTCGGCGGGTGTCATCGTCGTGTCCATCCAAGGACAATCAATGCATGTGGTCCCCGACGACGAGCCCCGCCGCGGGAAAGACGACGACGACAACGACAACGACAACGACGACGACGACGACGACGCACAGGTGGCATCACATGAAACACACACGAACGCGGACGGACGAACGAACGAACGATGATTTATGGTTGTCAGTCACGCCAGGTGAACCTTGCGGAGAGGGATGGGAATGATGGGATATTTCTGATTTAGCCTCGTATTTCTCGTTTATTTGTCACTGGATATATTGCCAACAGACGTGTGCACATGTGTACCCTATGGTGCACATCCGTCAGGTAGAGCTGATAAGGCCACTGTGCTATAACCATCATAATCCATAGGCTGCAATTTCACTTTTTCTGGATGAACGTTTAATCGACTTCAACATGTAGAATATAATATATTCTGCATGTTGTACATTCTACATAGTCTACATATATCTACATTCTATTCATATTGTTGTGAGTGTTGGAGAGAGTGGGCACCCACTGTCAGGGACTATAATAACTTGGACCACCCTCTTCATTATTTATGTGCAAGTATAATATCTGTGTTTTTTTTTTGTCGTAGTTACAGCTATGTAATCATATGGTGTTTTACCAGGCCTGGATTAAAATGGACAAGGACATTCAGGCGATGAAGTAGGCTTACAGGCTGTGTCTGGACATGAAACTGAAAATATGCCTGCCATTGTCAAAGAAGCTGGGCCTACTTGCAAAAGCATTCACACAAACTAAAGCATGGGCAATTTGGACAGGCTTTGATGGGAAGTGATAATGACCGGTCATCCAGCAATTCCGCATTACAATGACACTTCTCTGTTGGATGTGTGGATTGTAGGAGAATAACCTAAAAGTCATCTGAACTGAATTTGTCTTTGGAGATTAACTTTTGGGCAAGGATCAAGGGTTTTTTTGGCATTCTTGATAGGCTCAGATAACCTATGGCAGACATAACATTCAGGCCGAGCTGCATTCACTGCTCTGTCTGTTTTACCACGGCTTATAATGCAGCTTTTCCATAATGTGTCTTGCACTAAAAGCATTTATTCACACTGGGTCACTTGCTGGATTCTCTGATTGGATTCTCACTTGAAAATTAATCTGGTGCATATGCAGCAGCTTTGAATCACTCTTGGGAGATGGATTTAGCTCTATTTTAATCACCCACGTTGGCCCGTTCACTGTCTTCTTTATTTTCATTCAAAAATACAACTCAAGGTTATGGGAATACATTTGAGTGTGTGTCTCAAATACCCAATGGGAGTGAGTGAAAGTACAACTTGTTGTAGGTTAATAGTCTTTTATTGGAATATTTTATGATCTTAATATCACTTTGCCAACAGAAAACTGTAAAGCTTTGTATCTCTCTCATGGGGAGTTAGAGATAAATACAAATGTGCTGGTTAAGAAACATGCAAAAGGTTCACCTCATTTCCATGTGTTGTTGTAGAAAAGCATTGTTGTGTAAGCAGTTATGAAACTTGTTCTATAAGCCTTGCAACTATGAATGCTTGAAACCTGCTCTATTTTTATCTTTATGAACCACGGCGATATATTGTGGTCTCCTTCAACAAATGTACTCCTTGTCAGTCGCTTTGGATAAAAAACATCTACCACATGCTCTATATTGTCCTAATGACAGAGTATAACTTGATTGTAAGTTAAACCTCTGTTTCCATTATCTTGTATCCATGGGTTGTAAGGGGATAGCAAAACACTGATTGAACAAGAGGTGCATTGTGCTGCCTGTGGAATGTGAAGGCAGCAATTACACTAAATTACTCTTATGAATCTGTTTTCTCTTCAGTCCTGAGGTTATTAAAACTCTTTCCTGCTTGCTATCAAAGTGAAAGTAGTCCTTAATAATTGAAATGAGCATTAGCATATCTGGCTACTTGAGTGGGAGAGTTCTATCAGGATTAGGCTAATCCATTGTTTAGTTGTTATTATAGCACATTTGTTGATAGACCTATGCGTGTTGTAAGCGACAGATGACTTTCCATTTTTTTAAAACTGTTTAATTACTATCCAATTGGTTTCCACGTAGCCTAGAGTCTCAGCGTCTTATAGCCCTTTGATGGCAGAGATCGACTAAATGTATACTGTCAAATATATCGGCTACAACCTTTTGAGTGCCTCAGCCCTGCGACGTCTAGGCCTAGACTCGGCAATGACTCAAACCTGTGATTGATTCATCGGCTTTTGCCAATGCTACAGGTGATGGCGTACACGTCTGTTCCACTTCCGTTAGAGCCCAGTCAGCAGTCAGGTGGCTTGGTGATTAAATGGCCACAACAGTACTTTTACATTTTTTTCGAGGGAGTCACCACCGCACCGTTTGTTGACGAGGGGCCATAGGATGTGAGGGGTTAATGAGTTGGGACTATGATGAGCTCTGACAACGGCCTTGCGTTTCCTGCTAAACAGTTGGAATGCTCCGTCTTTGTCTAGCCGTAGCAGGCCACCGTATGCCAGCCAATGGAATAAACTAGAGGGCTTGGACACCACAATGGCCATGATGTAATCTCTTTCAGTGCACTGTCACAAAGCAAATGCATACTGACAGTGAAAAATGGCCCTCTGTTCCACACCACCCGTGGGGAATTTTGACCCCCCACAAAAAAATCCCTGCTAATTCCGGGTATGTCATTAACTCTGTGGGAAATGGAACTGAGTGACAATAAAGTGATTTTATGTTGTTGTTGTGTGCAGGTGCTAAAGGCTGTTTGGGTTCTTGGTTTGGACCACCACGGTTGGAAAGGATATAGCCTGCTCTGCGGCAGACTGTTTTTACATTCTGTAGATTTGATGGATGGAATGCCGCTTTGGCCAGAAACCAAAGAAGTCTTGGTTATCGGGATGTCAACATGAACCCCAACCAAACTTCAAATCCTGATACTGTAGCCAGAGATAGGAAGATTGATTTAAAAAGGAAAAAAATAATCAATCCTCTGACAAATCTAAATTATGGCGTGACGAATAAAAGATTATTCACCGGGCAGAAACTCATCATGTGCTTGCTAACAGGCAACTCCTGCTACCATGACGACGGCGACATGCTTAGTGTTTGTCTCAACATGTCTGTCATTTGCTGCACCGTCTTAATTCTGTGAGTCTGCACAGTTGTCTCTCTGGGTATGATTACCACAGCAATCTCCCAGCTCCCAGTCAAATGAAAACACCAGGCAGAGGCAGACACAGGGCTCCTGCTATGTCTATGTGGGTAGTAGGGGAATCATTTCCCCATGTAAAACCACAGAGGCTGCACCGAAATCGGAGAAGCGGGGCAGGAATGTATGAGGGCTTGGCCGTGGTGGCTGAGAACGGCCGGGATCTGGATGCACAGACAGGTCTGTTCAGCTTTTCCTCATTCCTGTGTGAGTTTTCAACTGTTTTTGTTTTTGTCTCAGGAAAAAGCAGCATGTGTAGCTGGAATTCTTGTGAACAATAGGTAGGCTACCACACAAGCTCCTTCCTTGAACATATCAACTTATTTTAGATGAGCCTGCCTGCCAATCCCTCCTGTTAAAACACAGGGAGATTTCTTTCAAGCCTTGTTTCCTACCTTTTGGAAAGATTCCGAAAAATAATTCTTCACATGGCTCCAAGATTCCACGTCCTCTACTAGCCAGGGACATTCATATCCACCCTCAGAGTTCCGGCATTACCTTTTTGGCAAAGCCGGACAAGAGGAATGGCACTGTTGGGAATCAAAGGTTTCCTTATCCTGAATTCCTGAAATTCAGACGGCATTAGTATGCTTTGATGGCCTGCGCGGTGTGTTTATATATTACACACACACACACACACACACACACACACACACACACACACTATTACAAAAAACACACTCTTATTACAAATTACTTAATATGGAGGGAGATAATGCCAAGTTTTAGCCACTGACCGGGGCAGGGGTACCGACTGTGACGCCCCACATGACATTGACGGAGAAGCAGAATGTTTTCTGTTTGCGCCAGGTGCAGAGGGCAGATAGAGCTGACTAATAACTAACATGGCCGCCTTCCCAGCTCCCAGCAGCCAGTGGTTTCCTGTGCACTGCGTTGATGTAGCGATGGCTCCGAGTCCGACCGAGGTGCATATCAGCTGCCTAAACTGAAGGTGATGACGGCCAGTTACCAGTTGATGACGGGAGAAAACTGTTACATTGACTTAATGTGTTATGCAGTGAGAATATATGGCAGTTAAAGGGACATTTCCATGTAACTTAAAAGCGGGATTTTATTTACTTTTTTTGCTGGTAGTCATTGCACTCCTAACCATCCCTGGAGGGACGGATGACCCACTCTGCGTTCCTTCTCACAATTTGTCCCTTGATGATTGATTAAGGAAGTTTTTTCAAGGGCTTAGGGTGCGTGGGGTGTCATAATGTGGTCTGTGAAGCCCTTTGAGACCAACTGTGATTCAGGACGATGCAAATAAACTGGACTAGATTTAATCACTTTAATGATGGGGGGTGGGGGTGGGGCCGGATGATGTAGATGTCTGCTTTTACTTTCCTAACACTGTGTGTGTGTGCGTGCGTGCGCGCGTGCGTGTGTGTGCGCGCGTGCGTGTGATGCTAACACGTTGTACGCGGGGTGTCATTGTTGATTTGGCACAGGTCTGCTCGCCGTAGCGCCAGGAGGAGGCAGGTGGCCCAGTGTGCACGTGCTGAAGTCACTCTGCCTGCCTTTGAATGCTAATTAGGAACACGTCACCGGGGACCGTCCTTGTTGGCAGGAAAAACAAATGCAAAACCTCCATGACACACATCACAGTGTGTGTGTGTGTGTGTGTGAGTGCGTGTGCGTGTGTGCGTGTGTGTGAGCTACAGCATACAAGTGACGATACTAATAACACATTAGACGTACGGTCTCCAGATGAGATGAGGATCAAACACTAAGCCTCCATTTAAACTTGGCATATTTCTCTCTCCTGTATGACTCCTGGGAATGCAAAGCCCTGGTTTCCTTTTTTTCTTTTTCCCAACCCAAAGGGTTGTGGGGGGGGGGGGGGGGGGGGGGGTGGCACACACACACAAGCTAATTACTTTCTGCTTCCCTCCGTGGTCATGGATCAAGACCGGAACATGGGGGCTATTGGAACAAGCCTCTGATGTTGTCTAACGGTGTGCGTGGGTCTGCAGCACAGCAGCGTGGGTGTGTCTTTCTGTACTGTCGACACGCATCTCTGTATTCCTTCATTTTATTTGTTGTTTTTGGTGCTGTGATGTAAACGGGAGCCTTGCTGCTGCCGGCCGTAGGCCTCTGATTTAAATGACGTGTAAAATCGTATGGTTTGATCCGCACGGCGTTTCAAACGTTGCACACGTGTACATCTCCTGTACAACCTATATACTGCATGCACGGGTGCATATTTACATGCATGCATTTGACTGCGCGCACACGTGTGTGTGTGTGTGTGTGTGTGTGTGTCTGCAGTGCAGAATCACAACTTAATGGGGATTATTTACTGCGTTTGGCAGCCAGCAGCAGAGTTCCAGCTAGGTACGCTGCCTTGCAACAGCAACAGAATGATTGTGATCCAAATGTCGCTCGGAATTGATTGGCTCCACAGCCCTGCTTGTACAAGAATGAGTACGATCTGATTGGTCGAGGAGCAGCCAGCGTTCTAGGCACGTGCCGGCCAGGATCAATGAGTGGAAAGTGTCCCAGCGTGTAACCGTGGGACGCGTTTGTAGATGTTTCCATCAGATTCAAATCCATGTGTTTAAATGCTATAAGCATTATATAGCATCGATCAGTGTGCAGGCAGCTCTCTCTGTCTCTCTCAGTCTCTCACACTCTCTCTCCCCCTCTTTCTCTATCCCTCCCTTTGCTAATGCTTACGACGACGGGTACACCTGCGCTCCTCGCCATGGAAACAGATGTCGGGGGGTGGGTTGGGGAGTTGGGGGGGGTTGGTCTGTGCGGTGGTGTGTCGTGGGGAGCAGAGAGAACACCCCCGGGGGCTCCACTCACCAGGCTAATACGTTTCTTCTCCGCTATGCCCCCCCCCCCCCCCCCCCCCCTCTTCTTCAAAGCCCGGGTCCTCCTGCTGACAACTCACTACTACTGACTCAGCACCTGCAGCCCTGCAGGGACCGCTGTTGAAAATACGTAACCAGCCCCTCCTCACTTTGCAGGTTATTTCATTTCTCATTTAAGGAGCATAAAGTGAACCGTTATTAGGACAACTCCATTCAGAAGACATGCCCCCCCCCCTCGCCCCTCCCCGGCCAGCGACCACCATTTTAAACTACATTTGCTCGCCCTCCCCTGATAAATGCGCAGTTGGAGAAGATGGATTGGATTGTCTGTTTTCCGCAGGCCTCATCTTCATCATCAGTAATGTCTGTGATGGAGGCGATGGCACTGCAGCGGAGGGGAAGTGAGTGAAGCTTTGGAGCTCTTGGCCTCACAGGAAGGAGACTGCCGGTGTTTCCTTTGTCTGAACCGCTCTCTGAGCTGAGAATTGCCTTAATGTTTACCCGTGCACACATAGTTCATGCTCTGCCTTCCACCGTTCTCGTTACCATTGTTCATTCGCTTTGAAATCTTCTGAAGGGTCCCTCTTCAATGGCACCGATCAATTGTAGTATATTGTCTCTTCTTGTGTGGCTGAATAGGGTTAGTTATTTGTGTTGTTAAAAAAAGATACTGTATATGTAATCTGTTAAAAAAAGAAGCAGTATTTTGATGATTGAAGCAATTAGTGAGTGAATGCCAGAATCTAGCAAGACAGTGATTTGGTGATTGGTGATTGTATTGCTCGAGTTTGGCAAGACCCTCTTGTGCTAAGACTGGCAACCTCTGTGGGCAGTGACTTCATGGCAAACGATTACTTTATTGCTGGACGATGTGCTGGAGGGTGGGGGGCTGGGGGTTGTGGGGGCGTGTGCAGCCCAGTGTTCCCAAACATAGCGGTGGTCTGCCATGTTGACACCTCTGTTGCACGGAGAATATAACATGTCATCGTCAACTGACCTTGCTGCTTCGCACAGTTTGCTGCCACCGGGGCCACATGGAGAGTTCCTGTTCCATCATGACCCCGGGCACCTTTTCTTTATATATACACACACACACACACACGCACACACACACACACACACACACACACACACACACACACACACACACACACACACACACACACACACACACACACACACACACACACACACCTTATCTTATTCAACCTTTATTTCCCTGTTTTTGTTTTAAAGGCACAAACAGTAAATACAGTAGTATATCAGATATCCCTATTTCCCTATCTATCACTAGTTGCTGGCTGTCGGCAACAGGAGGACTGAAGATACCTTCTGGCATGGCTCCAGCCTGCATTGGGAAATCCAGATAGTCATTACAGCAAACAAACCGACCAACACAGGCAAACAGGACACTCTGCAACACCAGATGCAGCACTATGCACCTGACGTAACACTAGGCAGTGGCACCCGGTCCCTGACATAACACCAGGCACCCTGGAACTTCTGACACGCAATAGGCAATACACCCCTCTCTTTTGTTTTCATCAGCCTATCGAAACCAAATTCTAAATTTCCCTTGGATTTTTTTTCCAACATGTATGCGAAATACCCCCCACCCCCGCACTCCCCCCCTTCCGAGTGCTCCAGTGTTATGCTGAAGTCTTCCAGAGAGACTCTGTACCCCCGGGCCCCTCGGTGGTGCAGATTTATGAAGGCACCTTCAGGGTGCCAGCTCCAAAAGTGTTGTCACTCACTGTTCCTAAAATAAAGCCGTGGCTGTGTCCAAAATCATTCACTCATTCACGACTCCCTGCTCACTGTCGAGGGGAGTTACATGAGGACTATGCGTATATAGTGAGCTCATCGGCAAAATGAATAAAGAAAACACCTTTGGACACTACTTGAGTCATTCATTACATCAGCGCTGGCACATTATTCAAACTTGCCGGATCAACGTCCACGAGGGCTGGTGGGCCTAGTGGACCAACCATAATAAATAGGCCTACTGCCATTGCATTTTTGTAATAAATGCATATATTAATGGGTGTATTTTACAAAATGAATGAAATGTAATGTATGTAATAATGAACAACTCATAAGGAAAATAAATTATACTCCATTGAAAATAAGCCTACTTCTTAAAAATACTCTTTATAACAGCTTGTAGAGCTATGTGGAGATGCTACCCAATATCAATCTTTCTTTGTTCTTTCTTTCAAATATTTTTTAATATTCCTCTTATCCGTCTGCCATTTTTCTTTCAACGCAATGCCTTTATGTTTGGTTAGTGACCATCGGTTGTACACTGTGGTTGATGACTGCCGTGTCCAAGAGAGTCCTACGTTTTCTGAACTACCACCCACCCCGAGAACCCTTGATTGACACTTGAGACCCCGTATTTAGCATCCTGCACATCGCCCTTTCACATTACGTTCACAGCTTTTATGTGTCAGTATCTGCCCGTACCGTGGATGAAACGTGCGTCGCGGGCACCTTCTGCTCAGTGTGCACCAACCACGGCAGCGTGGGCAATCCTGTGTGTTTTACTAGCGCTCCTCTGATAGCACAACACTGAGCGAGCGCTTGTGACAGTTTAATCTTGCCACACGTCACCTCGGCCTGGGACGTTCCCGCCTACCAGGACACAGGCAGATGTTGTAAACCGGTTTATTGTAGAGTTGGAATGTTTTGCCGGCAGAGCAGGTGGGAAGTGCTGACATGTCCGCGCTGTTCTTGAGTGTGTGTGTGTGTGTGTGTGTGTGTGTGTGTGTGTGTGTGTGTGTGTGTGTGTGTGTGTGTGTGTGGTGACGGCTGGTGTTTCCTGTGTGCCTTGATTGGCCCATGCACCTCAGGTGTGCAGCCTCACCCAGCAGCCCTAGAGTTGTCTAATCAGCCTGACTCCCAGGGGGCCAAGTGAAGACTGCTTAAACCAGCCACCAACCACACACACACACACACACACACACTCCTCACGCAGTGCTGTATCTGCTTTCTGCTATCCCTCCCCCTCCACCCTCACACCACCACCACCACCCCCACAGGCCTAGTCACTAAAGCTGCATACTACACACTACAATGACTACTTCCTGGCATATATGTTTTTGGACATATTGCGGTGCCACGGCATTCAAGCTGATGCGTGTCTTCATTGATGACGCCAAGCTACAAACGCACAAAGTTATTTCCATCCAAACAGTGCTCTAAGTATATTATTATATGATTGCAATAATACTAACAATAACAGTAATATGTACATTATAAACATGATTTCATTTTGTGGGTTGGAGAGGTAATAATTAACATGAAATGTTGGTTAAGACGGTTTGTCCTCCTGTTGATGTGCATTGTGGGTTATGCCGGCGACTTTAGCTTCCACGGTTTACTTTGCACACTGCGAATTTCACGGGAACTGGTACGTCATCTGGGAGATTCAGACACAGAGCCGAAGACTTGCCCCGTGGCTGTCTCTAGGGCGTGGCTCCTGGCATGTGGAGAAAAGGGGAGAATTACAGGAGGAGGTGAGAGAAACTGTGCCTCTCTGCACCCCCCACCACCAACACTTATGTTAATTACACAGCTACTACACACACTCAAGACCCTTTTATTTAGATGCCGCCACTTGAACAGGACCTCGCTGGCGCCCCCTCTTCACACGCTCGCACGCACACACACACACACACACACACACACACACACTTGCTTGCTTGCTTGCAGGGCACACATGCAAACAAACACAGAAACAGACACAGGCGCAAATAAACAAAGAATAACACACAAATACACAGATGGAGTAGATTTGGGTTTTTTTTGGGTACATTTTACTGTCTGCAACTTGGTGCCCAAAAGTTGGTGCCGCCATTGATTTGGTGCTGTATCGCTGGTACAACGTGTCAATATGTGTCCGCCATGGTTTCCACGCCGGCCCGGTTAACAAGGCACGCCCGCTCGGAGCCCCCTGTTGCTCTGCTCCCACTGGGCAAACATCAGACAAGTGGTTGTAAACACACGGCCCCCAGTGTTGGTTTTTGAGATCGCAGGGGCCCCCAACGTAACCCCGCCCCCAGCTAAAAGGAATACTGTTGTCAGACTCTTCACAATGGCTCTGGCAACCTGCCGCCGTTTCTAGAGAGACTAGAGTGGAGGGGGGGGGGGGGCATGAGAAACTTACAGGGAGTTGTGGAAATGTGAAGTTCCCGGGAGAATATTTCAATATAGTCATATTTGATATGAATACATGGGGGGTTTCTTGCGACTGGTGACATCATTGTGTTCAAGTTTACCCCCACTATTATTCAAGAAGAATTCTCCGTTCTCTTTCGATCTGATTTATTTTCTGTTTGAGGAGAAGAGAATGTGGGTGAGTCACTGTATCCAAATAAATAATACCTTGGAAATGGGGGTTTTCCCACCGTGTCAAAGAGGACGTGTGTTTTGCGTATTTAGAATACTTCCCTTTGGTACGTTTGTCTTCATGGTTAGACTACTCCCGCGTTTCACGAAAGGGCTTTGTTTGTTTGTTTGTTTGTTTGTTTGTTTGTTTGTGTGTGTGTGTGTGTGTGTGTGTTAGCTGTCACTAAAACCTCCAGGTTGCTTTCGAGAGGCCCCCTTTCTGGCTTTTGTTCTTTCGGTAATTGAAAAAAAAAAAATGTTTTGTGGTCTACCGAGAGCTCCCAAACTTTCCAGTTCATTTGGGTGTTCCACTTTGCCTGTGTGTGTGTGTGTGTGTGTGTGTGTGTGTGTGTGTGTGTGTGTGTGTGTGTGTGTGTGTGTGTGTGTGTGTGTGTGTGTGTGTGTGTATGTGTATGTGTGTGTGTGGCTCCCAGCTCACTGTCTCTAATGGAATAATGGACTGGGCCCAGAGTGGCTGCGCAACATGGTGGTTGTCAGGAGAGTGAGGAGGAGGGCAGGCAGGCGGGCAGGCAGGCAGGCGGGCAGGCAGACAGGCGGGCACAGGGGGGGGAAAGTGCAGCCTAGAGCAGCAGACAAGCACCTTGTTCAGAACCGGAGCTCCACGCTGCTGTTCAGCAGACAGGCAGCCTCCTCATTAGAATGTCTCACATTCCTCTCGGAGCACCGGCTCCCCTCTGGCCCTTCCTCTCCGCATACCTTTAAAAAAAACAACACACACACACACACACACACATATATTGTACATACACACACAGACACACACACGTGCAACAATACAAGCTCCTCCATCACCAGCCTCCACATCAAATGTGAGGCACGAAACTATCCCAAGCCTATCACAATAAACGCATGCCCCTTGTGGATTGTAAAGTTGTACAATTACCAAGCTGTAAATGAATGGCGGCGTTCCCACCGGGAGAGTTTAGCGATTTGTCTGTTTTGTGGGTTTTTTGTTTTGGTTTGGTTTGACGGGCAGCGGTGGTCAGTACTTCATAACACGGAGACATGAGTGAACGGTGGATTCGGAGTGGAGTGGAGTGGAGTGGAGTGGAATGGAATGGATTGGATGAATGAATGAAGGAGCACGCTAATCTGTAAACGCAATGCAATTAGCTCTCAAATCGAGGTAAGTGGACCTCCAGTTGGAGCGGCACACACTGGACCTTCATTGTGAATGAAGGTCCGGCGGAGCCCACACACACACCGTCATCCCGCCATCTTGGAACAGGAATGCATTTAACCACCGTTGCTACAAACAACGCTAAGTGTCTCTCGCCCCCTCATTTATTTAGTGCTGTCTCTCCCTGTGAGAAAAGCAAAACACCGAAGGAATTCCTTACAAAAAGGAGGACAAGAGGCCCTGTAAGACGCCCAGTTTGGGTGGGGTGTGGTGGGGGGGGGGGGGCTCCCCTCTTCATTAATATAATCTCACTCTCCTCGACAAGTGGTTTCCCTGGCTTGTGTTGGACTGCGAGGCGACAAACGATGCGGCCGCCGGTTGAGCCGAGCTAATTTCAGCGTCATTGGAACGCCGTCGAAACGTGGTGCACAACGACAACAACAACACTGTGCCCACCCACGGCGTCCCTCCCGTCGGGGGGGGGGGGAAGAACGTGGAGATCCGCACATCACAAGTTCCTCTCAAGCGCTTCCAACCTATGCTTGGTCGCGCGCAAAAACGTTTTATGTGGTCAGTTAGGCAATTCATCGCTCCGATTGTTAGCTTAAATCGCGGCGCTCTACCGCATCCGAAAAGCACACGCATTCCACGAAGCGCACGCGGGTCACACTGTAAGTGAACCGCCACTGACCCCAGCTGCGTTTTCTTTCCCTTTTTTTGGGGGGGTTTTGACAGATGTATGATCTTCACAACATCGTCAAGTATTCTCCCCCCCTTGCCGTCCCCTGGGCAGCCAACATGCAACGTCCTGACGAGAGCAACAACATGTTGCTGCCAGGATTTGCCTGTACATGCTTCTCTCTCTCTCTCTCTCTCTCTCTCTCCCTCCTTCCTTCTCTCTCCCTCCCCTGACACATTTGGTGAAATTCCAGAGTCTCCACTTGTGGTTGGAGGATGTTGGGGGCGATCCCTGCCAGCAGACATGTCTTCTCCTTCTCACTGTGTGTGTGTGTGTGTGTGTGTTTTTGTGTGTGTTTCCTTCCAAAGGTTTCAAGTTTTGCTGTTCTCACTCATTTGGCCAGGGAGCCGATTGGCCCTCAGCCAGTGGCAGTAAAACAAGGGTTGAGGGAGGGGGGGGTGTGTGGAGGGGGGGAGGGAATCATGCTTACATGTCCGCTGTTGCTACCTGTCCGTCTCTGTCGGTCAGGCTTTTCTTACGAGCTGCGTTGTACGTGCCTCGTTCCAGACAGACACACACACACACACACACACACACACACGCGCGCATACACATGCCGTCGAGGAAGTGGTGTAACATGGATGTGGATTGAGTGCCCACTGCGGTGGAGGAGCCCCTACCCAGTAGCCAACCCACCCACCCACCACTGTCACCACCACAACCACCACCACCGTCCCCCCGGCAGAAAAGCCACATATTCTCTGTTTGACCGCCGGGGTGACGGGGTAACAGTTCGCTTACAGTCCTACGTTGTTACGGTCATACTGCACATTCCTTTAGCCACACACACACACACACACACACACACACACACACACACACACACACACACACACACACACACACACACACACACCTCACCCGCTGTTTTCGGTTCTGTGGGAAAAATTCCCCGAGAAAAAAAACCAGATTGGACACACGTCACTCAATTGTACTACTTTATGTGTGTGTGTGTGCGTGAGCGTGCATGTGTGTGTGTTTTGAATACCGGGGCCTTCGTCAGGTACCAGCAGGAGATTACCGGGTGACTGAGTGAGTGGATTACATCACAGCAGTGCGTTTGTGTGTTTGATGCTCGGCCACATCCCAGCACCGCGGGACATGTACACACACTGAACGCACACACCTTGACTATACCTTTTGTTTCCACCCGCCATCGGTCCCCCTGTAGCTTCGTCTTAATCTCCTCTCCCCAGCCAAACGTCGTCTTCCAACTCGTCAACTCACGCTCTCACATGTAGCCGATTCTTTTCTTGTATTTTCTCCACCTCCCCTTTCATTTGTCCCTCCTTCTCTCTCTCTCTCTCTCTCTCCTGTATCGCATTCTCTTGTATTGGAGTCGGTATTTTTATTTAGATATTAAATTACAATGTTTTGGCCAGCCTGCTGTAAGTAGGTTTGATGAGGGGGGGGGGTCTGCTGTGTTGTAAAGTGTGGGGCAACTACTGCTGTGCCCAGTGGCCCCACACAGGGCTCAGAATGACGATAAGAAGGCGGTCCCTGCTGAGAGAACTGGAGGGGGTGAAGGGGAGGGGCGGGGCGTGGCGTGGCGTGGCGTCGGCCCGAAAACACAGCCCATTCACCCGGGGCTGGGATGATTACAAGCCTGTTGCGCAATCGTTCCTCTCCTCTTCTTGTTCTTCTTGCCGCTGGGCCTTCTGAGACACTTCTCCACGTAGAGGGACTTCAGACACGCGTGCACACACACATGCACGCACGCGCACACACACGCACACACACGCGTACACACACCCATTGTCCCTCTCTCTCTTTTAGGCCACCCGACTTGTCAAAGCCAATAAACAATTTCACACAACACTTAGCAAGGATACACCATTTTCCCTACCGGGAGTAAGGCAGTGGCGTGTGGCCTAAGAATAACCCTGCAGACGGCTCTGGCCCGGGATATTTTGGAATGTCACACAGTCCCGTCGACAAGCCGTGCTCATGAGTATTTATTTGAGTCATTACACTACTCATCCGACCAGTGTGTGTGTGTGTGTGTGTGTGTGTGTGTGTGTGTGTGTGTGTGTGTGTGTGTGTGTGTGTGTGTGTGTGTGTGTGTGTGTGTGTGTGTGTGTGTGTGTGTGTGTGTGTGTGTGTGTGTTCTACAGGGGGGGGATCATGGCCAGTGACTCACTCATCGATCATACACACCATGTCGAGCCCTCGTGTGTGTGTGTGTGTGTGTGTGCGTGTGTGCGGTCTGCGGTACCACAACAGTCGTGAGAACCGGCCGTCCTGACATGACATCACCACTGGCCCGGTGTCTGTCTCAAGTGCTGGCTTCCTCCTTCGGGACAGGCCCCCCGCCTTAGCAGCTGGGAGGGGAGGGCCCAGCCCCAGTTACAGGAAGTTAGCCTCACTTAGTCAACACACACACACACACACACGCTGCACTCACCCATGTCCTCGCCGACCTTCCTGAAGAACATCTGTCTGTCATGTCTCAATCCACACACCCACACTTCTATTTAAAAACCACAACAGTAATACATATGATAATGTGTACAAATACTCAATCTATGGATGCTAATTATTTTTAACCCCGACAACCCCGGGCATAAAACGGACGAAAAGCAAATGCAATGGAACGTGAGGATTTATTTTATAATTGTAAGGTTTAACTGATTAGAGTTAATCAGTAAAAATATATAAGCCTATTGACGGTTAATGTTTTGACAGTTGACTGTCTATCTATCTATATTTGCTGACATCCCTAAATCACACACACACACTGATTATCAATGTGACGCACTAGTCTGGGGAAATAGTCTAGTCTTCTGTGTCCCTGCAGCCGGGTGATGGGGCCTAGTAATAGTAGGGAAATGTATTCCGGCCACAACACAACAGTAGGCCTGGAGACATGGAGGCGTGTCTCTCTGCTGCACCCTCTCTGCGCCCTCCTCCCTCCCCACGACTGAATGCTCGCCCATTATTAGAGGATGTTGTCCGCGGTACAAAGCCACCTGCACTGCATGAGCAATGGGAAGGTAGATTGCCCTTTTAAATGTCAAAAGTCAATTGTCAATTGAATGGATGAGCCTCCACAGTTTGCCTTTGAGCTCAGAGCTGAAAATACCCCCAACATACAAAAAAAGAAAAGAAATGTGCATCCATCCATTCACCTGACCTTTTGTGATTTCCAGTGTTCCAGTATTAGTGCTCTCGCTGGACAGTTTATCTCTGTATAGCTGTTTTTATTTCATTCCTCTCCCAGGTATTGAGACGACCGGTGTGGGTGGTTGGTGGTGGTGGTGGTGGTGGTGGTGGGGAGAGGGGGGGTGTACCGCAGTGTTCAGTTTCACCGGTTTGTTGTCGGGAAAACAAAGCCAGCGGGGTGAGCTTAGCCCAGAGGCAGCGCCCAAAACCGCCGTTCCTTTTGAGTATTGGTGGTGCCGGGCAGCACTGTTTTCCTGATGCACGAATGTTGATATTAAAAACTCAAGTGACGAGCGTGTGTGTGTGTGTGTATGTGTGTGTTGGGGGTGATTTTGACCCAACAGCAATCTGTCAGGGGCTGATGTAATCACTACTAGCCAGCTGCCCGCAACAGGGCAGTGTAGACTGGTCTCCAAACATGGATCACAAAGGTTTTGAATGGCATTTTATGTAAACAAACGACTTCAAATTACTCCGGGGCGGGAACACAATTTATGACTCACTATGCCGCGTTTAGGATGCGTGTGCCAAGGTATCGCGGCGTACGACGCAAGCGAACCGCCACTCTCGAAGCCATCTCTCTCCTGATTAGCAGCTGTGGGGGCTGGCGCCGGGTGGCGGTGTGTGTGTGTGTGTGTGTGTGTGTGTGTGTGTGTGTGTGTGTGTGTGTGTGTGGCGGTGTGTGTGCGCGTGCGTGTGTGCGTGTGTGTGTGTGTGTGTGTGTGTGTGTGTGTGTGTGTGTGTGTGTGTGTGTGGAGGCTGTGTGAAGGTGACAGGGCTGCAGGACCATCATGGCTCTGACAGCCCAGTGGATAATTTGATCACAGCCAGCCACACAGCCAGCCAGGGCTGACTGAGATGAGGAGCCTTCATCTCCCCTGGTGTAAGGCTGCCAAATTGGCCCGATCTGCCATGCAGAGGAACATCACCCTGTTTTTAGAGAATGTTCAAAGGGCCTGTTTGCTGTTGTTGATGTCGAGCTTGAGGTCCTGTATATATATATTTTTTTTCTATATTATATTTCTATATATATGTTTTTTTGTGTGTATGTGCTCCTTGGGGTGGTTCCAGAATGCAGCATCTTGGCAATTCAGTTGACTGGTGTGGGCTAAGTGATTGCTTGGGTTGAAACATTAAAGCAGTCACAGCGTCATCCTCGACAGCAGCACATTTTAGGGCATTGCCAGCTGAGGACTTAAATCGGACGATTTTGATTTATTGAGGACCATCATCAGTCCTTTTTATTTATTTTTATACAGCCCGGGAAATGCATAAGTAAGTCTTACATTAGTTTATTAAATTGCCGGCTACTTCCACTTTTCATTTCAGCATTTAACTGATGAGCATGGAGGCAGGATTGTAGTTGGGTTTTAATGAGGGAATGCACTTTATTTCACATTTGGCCAAGCTTTCATGTTTCCCTCATGATGCTTATTCTGAAATTGGTTTTGAAAGCCGAAAGCGTCTCTTATCTGTAAATAACATTTCAGACACTTTTTATGGACTCGTGATGCCCTACCAGATGAAAATAAGCTAAATGCTGTTACCCGTGCCCAGTCGTAAACACATATATTCCCTTTCACGAGTGTAAAAAAGGATACATCGGCACATAAAAAAAGGTTTAGAAGTCTAAAACGAGCTGTGGCGTCTCAACTGTCACATGACCTTTTTTGGAACCTTTCCTCAAGAGAATGTTTCACATAAACTGTTGGCAGACTCTTAATTCACATTTTTTGTTCTGTTTTTATTTCAGGAACAGATTTGGATTACAGACACGACTAACTGGAAAGGCAGACCCAGAAGACGTTGCGGCATGAAGGCTTGAGCACGAAGAAGGAGGCCTTGGCCGTTGGGTTCCTCCTGATCCAGTGAAGGTTGCCCATGCATTCAGCAACCTGTGTGCCATCCTAGAGGCAGACATGACTGCCTGCTAAGTGCCTTTTTTGCCTTTTGGCACTGGTGCCATGACCAGCCTGAAGCTGCCACCACCAATGGAGCGTGGTGGATCGATCCCTGCGACAGACGAGTTCTACACTAGACACCTTCGGATGGTCAACGGAGGGGGTGTACCACCACGTACCGATAATGTCCATCCACCCGGGGCTACGGGTGTGCCTAAAATGGGGGTACGGGCGCGAGTAGCCGACTGGCCCCCTCGGAAGGACATCGGAATGAGCTTGTGGCACCCCACGGAGGGGCAGAGCCCCGGCACGCCCGCTGGTGGACAGTCTCATGTCAAATCAGGCCTCTTAATCAGCCCTCAGGACTCCTTCATGCTGCGCAATATCCACAACACGCTGAAGAACAGGACTCAGGCCCAAGCCAACAACTACAGCTCTGACACCCATTACCTGTCTCCAGGAGAGTACAGAGGCCCCGCGCACAGGAACCCTCGCCAGCGGCGTATCCGCCAGCGCAGCAACAGTGACATGACCATCAGCGAGATGGATGGCAGCGGGGAGAGCGGCGAGGACTGGGGCCCGACGGCAGGCGCCAAGTGGTCCCCGATCCACCGCGAGTACGGCAGCACCTCGTCCATTGACCAGCACGGGCCCTCTCAAGAGAGCTTCTTTGACATGCTCAAGGGCTACCGAGGAGAGGCTGCCGACCAGCGTAGCACCGCCCCCGAGAGACTAGAGGACCTGCTGAATGTCGGACCAAGTCAATCCACCGTTGACCTTCAGGAAAACCTCACAGAGGTCGACATGCCCAAACCCAAGGACAGAGACAAGCCCCCTAAGAGGCGCTCTAAATCGGAGACGGGAGGCGAATCGATATTCCGGAAACTGCGCAATGTTCGTGGAGAGTCAGACTCGCCCAAGGGAGGGTCTGACGCAGAGGACGGCAGGTCGGAAGAGGCCGGTCCATTGCTCAAGCCCTGGGTGAGCCAGAAGGGCTTTGCCCACTACGATGTCCAGAGCATGCTCTTCGACCTCAATGAGGTCATCCAGCTGCGTCAGACCGCCAGCAAAAGGAAAAACACCACGACGGGGGCATCGGCCGCTGCCGCCGCCTCCGCTACCTCCACCCTCTCCTCCACCCACAGCCTGCCCTACAGCTCCCCGAGCGGCAGCCAGGAGGAACTGAACGCCAGGGACAGCCCAAGCCTCGACTCAGAAGAGGAGCAGAGCAACGAGATGCTCCACAGCTGCCCTTGCTTCCGCAACGAGATCGGTGCGGACGGCGCCAGTCGGCGTAGGCTGGGGTTGGTGGGCGGCGGAGCGGGTAGCGGCGGCTCGGGGAGCCTGGCCGGGGAGGGGGGTCTGTACGAAACCGCCGTCAGCTCTCACTGCACCAACGCCGGGGTGGCCGTGCTCGAGGGGCCCAAGGAGGGCCACAGCACGCTCAGCGACAAGGGCAAGCACTACATCGTGGAGCATGTGGACCTGGGGGCCTACTACTACCGCAAGTTCTTCTACCTGAGGGGTGAGACGCACTTCAAAGCATTTCATTGAATCATTAAGTCGTAGTTTTTTGTAGTTATGCCTGATCTGTGTTGACGCCGGTGTCTCTCTTTCTTCCTCCTGCAGAGCACTGGAACTACTTTGGGATGGATGAGGCGCTGGGGCCGGTGGCGGTGAGCTTGCGCAGGGAGAAGCTAGAGGAGGAGAAGGACCTCGGCCAGCAGTACAACTACCGTCTCATCTTCAGAACCAGCGAGGTCAGCAGTAACCAGCGCGCGCTCATACTGCATAGTATAGCACAGTATACGTTCCTTCGTAGACATTTCAAAACCGCTTCACTTTGATCAATGCTCGCGACAAACCAAGGAAGACTTGATATTCTTTTGATTATTCGATCATTGAATGGCAGTTTCGAATTGTTAAAATAATGATGGAAAACAATATTGAAACGCCTAGAGCCGAGCTTGGGGCCCAGATATCTCCTCTACGCTGTATATTTATCATTCTTGGTCTCCTCTGCCTCAACCCGGGGTGGTGGAGGGGGGCATTCCTCCAGGTGAAACCCGTAGCAAAGCAATCTCTGCGCCTCTTTATGCAGCTGGCCCCGAAGGCCCCCCCCCCCCCTCCTCACTTGTCTAACCCATCAGGGTCGAGCAGAGACACTTCAGGAAGTGTACCCCCCCCCCGACCTGTCAGAGCCCTGCAACCGCAAACCACCGTGGAGACCGCCGCCGTCGGTTAGGGCTGTCAAATGAACATTCGATATTAGAATATGCCTCGACCGGGAGAACAACCAAAATGTAAGATAGGAGAACATTTTAATCGCTAAATTAGTTTTGATTAAAAAATCAGCATTCGCCACCGACTTCCTCCACACATGTGGCGTTGTAGACGGTTAGCACAACTTAACATGACAACTGCACTGTCCAGTGTTAAGTTTCTGTACACGGCTGGAATAACATAGGCCTGTTCCTGACTAATAGTGTGTGTGTGTGTGTGTGTGTGTGTGTGTGTGTGTGTGTGTGCGTGTGTGTGTGTGTGCGTGTGTGTGAGAATTTAGAATGGGACGACCAATTTCCCCCCCCCCCCCCCCAAGCCAAAATATCTAAAGACAACATCCTCGCCGACTCACCCACCCCCACACGGCCTTACATACCTGGAGAACAGAGTTCCATTGTCAGGGCCCAACCCCACGCACACACAACAACAAGGCTCAGCCCACCCTCCCCTTCCAGCTGCAGATGATAGGGGAGTGTGATTGGGTTCTCCCCGCCACGGTGCACAATGCAGTGCTCTGTGTACACAGAACCCTTCCCTCCCCTTCGCTGCTCTCCACCGCTGTCTGTTTACTCTGGGCCGTAGATGGAATTAAAACAGCCTTGCTCGTCGCGGCCGTCAACTTCTCTCAGGGCATGGAGAGTACTTTTTTAAAAAGCCACAGCAGAGTGTGTGGTGTGTGTGTGTGTGTCTGTGTCTGTGTCTATGTTTAGCCATGTTGGGCATGCTATTGTTATCGCAAGCGCAGTACTCGCGGTGTACCTTCTTTCTTCCATTTTATTTTTATGTTTCTTGACTTGCAGTACGTGCGCTTTACTTTGTATTCTTATTCGTCTCTCCTGCTACGTTTATTGTCAATTGTACGCACCAAACACCAAGACAAATGTTTAAACATACACGAGAGAACTTTTGGAGAGAGATATCAACAGAGTCCCGACGTCCCTTCCCTCCATCCATCCATCCATCCATCCACCCTGATCTCTCTGTCCCGTCTCCCCGTGCAGCTCACCACCCTTCGGGGCTCCATCCTGGAGGACGCGGTGCCCTCCACGGCCAAGCACGGCATGGCGCGGGGGCTGCCCGTCAAGGAGGTGCTGGAGTACGCCGTGCCCGAGCTGGACGTGTCCTGCCTGCGGCTGGCCCTCAACACGCCCAAGGTCACGGAGCAGCTCATGAAGCTGGACGAGCAGGGGGTAAGGAGCGGTTTCAGAGCCAGGGTGACACCAGGAGGGAAGGCTAATGTTCGCCAAACCTTCCCACTTCCTGGGAAGGTGGCGATGTCTTGATCCTGTGAATGAACTGACTCCTGTGTGTGTGTGTGTTCGCGCGTCCAGCTGAGTTTCCAGGTGAAGGTGGGGGTCATGTACTGCCGGGCGGGCCAGAGCACCGAGGAGGAGATGTACAACAACGAGAACGCGGGGCCAGCCCTGGAGGAGTTCCTCCAGCTGCTGGGGGACCGCGTGCGCCTCAAGGGCTTCCTCAAGTACCGCGCACAGCTGGACACCAAAAGTAACCGCTCCCCACCCCCACCCCCACCCCCCCCGAGGCAACCCTCACACACACACACACACACACACACACACACACACACACAAGGGTGGGGTTGAGGTGGGGGTGGGGTGGGGTGGGGTAGGGGGGCTCATTAGCCTGGGTGTAGCTTTACAGGAACTCTTTCAGACCACACATGCACACGCCTTGCGCCCTCCTTTTCCCATTGGTCTGGTGCCATTGTCCCCCCCACCCTCTCCCCTTTTCTCCTTTATTCCCATAATGCACTATGGCGGCGGTGTTCCCTCGAGGCTCACACGCGCACCCGATATCTGTGCTTGTGGTGCAGGGGTCGTTCAGGTGTCTGCGTCCGTGGCTCTGTCAACACGCTCACCCAGATTAGCTTTCAGTTTTAAACTCCCTCCCTTTTTTTTCTTCCTTTCTTTTTATAGCGGCCTCCTGGGACGGCACCCTTTGTCCTCCTTATCTGCCTTTCTGTTAAATATTTCCTTTCACCTGACCTCATTCACGCTGTCTCTTCCTGTCTCTGTCTGCCTATCTGTCTCTCTCTCTCTCTCTCTCTCTCTCTCTCTCTCTCTCTCTCTCTCTCTCTCTCTCTCTCTCTCTCTCTCTCTCTCTCTCTCTCTCTCTCTCTCTCTCTCTCTCTCTCTCTCTCTCCCTCTCTGTCTCTCTCTCTCTCTCTTCTCTCTCTTCCCCTCCCCCCCCCTCCTCTCTATCTCTCTCTCTCTCTCTCTCTCTCTCTCTCTCTCTCTCTCTCTCTCTCTCTCTCTCTCATATATGACAAGTCATCCTCGCTCGCCCCTCAATGGTCCTAATGAGGGAGATTGTCCTAGGAAGACACGGGAGCTCATCCCAATCATTGGCTGTAATTACCGTGGAGCTTGTTGGCAGCCGAGTGCGGGGTCGCACCCCCCCTCCTTCAGGCCAGAGGATAAGCCCCTGACACCTATCCTTACTGGCGCACGGACTAATGGCAGTTGCGGTCGAATGTAAAACAATTTAAGGCCACCAAGTCTCGAGACTGCGCATGGTCCTAATACACGATGTACCATTTTATATTGTTTTTTTTGTTTTTTTTCATATTCTTGGAACATCTTTTTATACTGCCTTTAAGTATTGTGTGTATTTTTACATTTTCCCATTCCTTCGCAGTTAGTTTTTTTTTACTGTGAAATATTGTTAAATAGTTCTTTTGCTGATCCCTGCCCAATTTCAAGTTATCGACTAGTATTCCTTTGCACATTCTGCTGAGTCATCGCCACTGTTTCATTTCACTGCATATTCCTGTACTTGCCAGTGAAATGCTGAACTGGGTTAAAAGGTATTGCATTATATTGGCGCTTTGTTCATCCAAAGTGCTTTATCAGTTGCCTCACATTCACTCCATTCATACACCGACGCAGGGTGGTCGACCATGCAATGTGTGACAACCAACGACCGTCAGGAGCAGTTAGGGTTTAGGTGTCTTGCTCAGGGACACCTCAACACTTTGCTAGGCGGAGCCCGGGGATCGAACCAGCAACCTTCCTGTTGCCAGACAACCGCTCTTACCTCCTCTGTTAGTTATTAGTGTTTATGATAATGATATACAAATTTGAGGAGATATTATTCGGGAGGTGCCATGGATCTTCTTCTGTACTCGTCTGCTTGGGAAGATCGCACCGCTCAGAGCAACCGTTATTAGCACACATGCGGTTCCTTGACGTTGACGTGCTGCTATCCTCCCTGCAGCGGATTCCACTGGCACACACTCCCTGTACACGGCGTACAAGGACTACGAGATCATGTTCCACGTGTCCACGCTGCTGCCCTACACGCCCAATAACAAGCAGCAGGTATGGCTAGCCACGCCCCCCCCCAGCCCCCGAGGAAAACTATGTCAAATATGTGCTCAAATATAGACATTTTAAGCTTTAGGGTGTAAGTCATAGAATGTAAATACTGAACTAAGCTGCGGGAACTCTCTGTTTAGTTTGGGCAAAGGATGTTCCAAAGATAAAATAAAATGTTGTCATGTCGAAGATAAGGAATGTCTTCACCGTGAGAAGAGTCCCATTCCCTTGCTCAGCTATGAGTAATATTGCAATATTGTTTTGCTGTTGGCAATATTGTTGTGTTGCCTTTGGCGATATTTGCTTATCTACCTAATATGCGTAAATGCGGTCGATTCATTGTCCATTGTTCATTGTAGTTCTTTAAACCGGCCACTCTCCCTCCCTCCCTCACCCTCTCTCCCCCTCCCTCCCCCTCCCTCCCTCATCCCCATCCCTCTCTCCCTCCCTCCCTCCTCTCCCTCCCTCTCTCCTCTCCCTCCCTCACTCTCCCTCCCCCTCCTCCATCCTCCCTCTCCCTCCCCTCCTCCCTCCTCCTTCTCCCCATCCCTCTCTCTCTCCCCCTCCCTCACTCTCCCCCCCCTCCCTCTCTCCCCCCCCCCTCCCTCTCTCCCTCCCTCCCTCCCATCTCTCCTTCTCACCCCTTCCCTCCATTCCCCCCTGACATCAGCTGCTGAGGAAGCGGCACATTGGGAATGACATCGTGACCCTGGTGTTCCAGGAGCCCGGCGCGCACCCCTTCACCCCCAAGGCCATCCGCTCCCACTTCCAGCACGTGTTCATCATCGTGCGCGTGCACAACCCCTGCTCCGACAGCACCTGCTACAGGTGAGTCCGCGCCACAGCGTCCATAAGGGGGGGCGGCGGGTGGTACGCTCAACGGTGAGCTCATCATAGTCTGTACAAAGGCTATCAAGAGATACCGGTACATGTTTGGAGTTTAGGAAAACATTTTTTATGGATAAATTAAGGATTTGGGGGTGGTCAAATAGCGCACCTGTAACTTTGTACAGTGCTAATGCCATTAGACTAATCAGTCACACTACGAAATGCTACCAAATTAAATGTATATAGTTTTATATTTCTCCAGTTTGAAAAGGAATCATAATTTATTTGTTTTGCTCAAAGAAAAATACAAAAAAGATTTATTTTTCTTTCTTGGGGAGCAGGGGGGGTCACACACACAAACACATAGTTTTTTCGTTGGGAGGGTGTTGTGGTTAGCCCAGGATGCCATACAAGCTAGAACCGGCACTGATTACACAGCTACTTACTACAGAAATCAATTATTTGATGCCAAATATAACCACAAAATGTATATTTGACTGCTTTCGGCGAACATAGCCCGCTAGATTCTACGGTTGTAAATATCGTCCATAGCAGCGGCCTGCTTTTCGGTAATAACACACAATGAATGACAGAATCGAGTATTCAACAAAGCCGTGTCATATGTAGGACACATGTAGGCTAAAGATCACTCCAATGACTTGAAAATAGTCATTACAGAAACACTTTGGCCAAACCTACCTATTCCACCAGCAGCAGGTTTTACTAGTAATCCCAGAGCAGCGCGTCATCATGTCGAGTCAGAACGCCCGGCCACTTGTACCTCAAACCTTTTAAAGCCTGGACGTTTCTCTGCAGCGAGCTACCTGCGGTCTCACTCTCATGCTCGCTGGCATTAAGACTGGAGCACAGGCTGCACAGCACAGCTCCCAGCGTCACTTAAAAGCCTGCTGCGTGGCCACTGGCCCTGTCTCCCTGTCTGCACTCAGACGTTTTAGACACTGGCTTGTCTGAGTGTGGCTGGGTGTGTATACATGTGTGTGTGTGTGTGTGTGTGTGTGTCTGGGTGTCTGTCTGTGTCTGTTTGTATGCATTTGTTTGATTATGCTTAACGGGGGGGAGATGCCGCTGTCTCGGCTGACAGGAGCTGGGTTGGCGATCGGTCGACGGTGGAGTCGGCCTCCGCTCTGGCGGTCGCACGTCCACAAAGGCGTTTCGCCCACTTGTGCAAACACACGCACACACACGCACACACACACGCACACACACGCACACACACGCACACACCGTCACGGTCCAGCCACTTTGATGGAGTGCCCTCCACTTTTTCTGCCTCATCTTTCTCACGTGTTTCACGTGCGCATACTTGCTTTTGTTTTCACTCTCTCTCACTCTCTCTCTCTCTCTCTCTCTCTCTCTCTCTCTCTCTCTCTCTCTTCTCTCACTGTTTCCCACCCTGTACACGCCCCCGTGCACTTTTAACGTACATGCACGCCGGCACACTTTGCCCCCCCCCCCCCCCCCCATCCGCTTGCATGCTTATGCAGTTCTCTCACAAAAGCTCACTCTTTGCAGATTCTTATAATACACCACCATCCCCACTCTCCCTCCCTCCCTCCCTCCCTCCCTCCCTCCGCCTGCCACTGTGCCTTGGGGCAGTGGCAGGCAGCCTGGTCAGAAGGAGTTAGCACCACGCGCATCAGAGGGGAGGGGAGCTGCCTTCAGCCGGGCATGTGAGCGCGGCGAGGATGGGGATGATGATGATGAGGATGGTGACGGTGATGATGATGCTGATATGATAGGAGGAGAGCGGCGCGACAAAGCCTCGCAGAGCTCCGGCAGCCCGCATCGGCAACGGACGAAGGCACGGGGTGCGGAAAGGAGAGGAGATTCTGCTCTACTGCCGCTTAGTTCCGTTAAAAATTCATCTTAATTATTTTTGGGTCAGAGCCCTCCCCCCACCCATCGTCCGTACGCCGACCCCTACTCCTCTCGACCCCACCCCTTCCCCCACCTCCCACCCCCCACCTCCCAAACCTGGAAGTTTCTGCTATGTTTTGATTCGCGTTCGGATCCTGCGGTTTCTCTGTGTCCTCTCTGATGGGAAAACCTCCCTGGCTCGGGTTCTCCGGAGGCATCTTGCGGCTGGGAATCAAATTTTGAAAAAGGAGGGAGAAGAGAAGCTGCTGCCATTTCAGGTTTTCCTGGTTCTCCAGCGTTCTTCCTGGATGAAATGGAGAGACGTAGGATACAGGAGTGGTGAGGACTGTCCCGTGACCCCACCCTGGGACCCCGTCTCTCTCTCTCCCACCTCCAGCCTTTGGACTCCGCTGAGGTCTTCTGGTTGCCGGACTTAAACTCATCACTCTTTGCGTTCATTGCATAGAGGCTGACAAAGTAGGGGAATATGTTCTAGGGTGGACGGGGGCAGCCATAATATATCCAGCGTACCCCCACAGCTGTGCTTTTTGTACTTGGCATTTGTGGGCGAAAGGTCATTTAAATCTAAACTATAGCAGTTTTGTTATTGCCTAACATGCAGTACATCTATGTATGTTAAGGGGATGTGGTGTGTGTGTTCGCGTCGGTGTTGTTTTGCAGAAACACAGTACCTTGGGATTTTCTGAAAACTGGTGGACTTTTGTGTCTTTGACACCAGGGCCTTTTTTGTTTTGCGTTCAGACTGATATGTACATAAGGCCATGTGGTACACGTGCAACACACACACACCACACATACATGCACACACACGCCTGCTTCCGATGGGCTGTTCACGACACACAATACGATGGCAAAAGTTCAACGTTGCCCGGGATTTCTCCAGCCTCGCGTGACGATACGCGCGCTGCCTTAGAGCTCGGACCGACCACAACACGTGACTTCAAAACCTTTTTCCTGAGCGGCGACAACATTTATCCCACGGCGCCTACATCTTTTAATTATAGACGTGACATTTTCGGAGAGTCGAGTCGTCATCGGCGTCCAGGCTTTGGCTTTGTCACGAATCACGTTGTGAATGAGTCCTGGCTCCCACGGTGTTCGACAGAGGATATAACGAGAGTCAAGGGCCTTCCGTCCGCTGGGTGCTAATCCAGCGCCTTTCACCCGCCGCCCAGGAGTCACACGGGGGCCGGCAAGACGGATTGCATAACAGGAGGCTTTGTTTAGACGGAGGGAAAAAAAAGTCGGCTATTGTGGCTCCGCTAGTGGCCATAGCTCCTGAGATACTCCTCTCTAGAGAGAGAGCTCTCTGTGTGTGTGTGTGTGTGTGTGTGTGTGTGTGTGTGTGTGTGTGTGTGTGTGTGTGTGTGTGTGCGTGTGCGTGTGAGCGCGTCCGTCTGCGTTTATGTGTATGTTTATATGTGTGTGTGTGTGTGTGTGTCTTCTTCACTGGGACCGCCGCTTGTCAGTTGCAATTGGAACTGTATAGATACAGTACGTGCACATTGTACGCCCCGGCGCACTCACGCATGGGTTAGCATGGTGCTAGGTTAGCAATGCCACCGCTCTCTCTCTCTCTCTGGCTCGGGGCATGGCTGCCGCTAAGTGGGTTGGACACAGGCTCGTCACGAGTGTCAACTCGCCACCACCGCTCATGTCTTCGCGTGCTCCCATGGGTTCCTAGCTCAGGGCCACTCTGTCCATGTTCGCCTGCGAGGGGGTGTGTGTGTGTGTGGTGTATGTGTGTGTGTGTGTGTGTGTGTGTGTGTGTGTGTGTGGGGCGCTCTGTGGGCAGGATGCCAAGTGCGTGTGGTCCCATTAACGTCTATAAATGTTCATTTAAAGGTCTTTTGTGTTGAGAGGACTGAGAGGCTAGCATTAGTTTTCCTCGTTTAGTTAATTAAACGAATGCAGGTTTATGACTACACTGCGACTCACTTATTGAGCACGGGGTCTGAATAGGGGGGAGATATTGGCCGACGTGTGAGGCCTATATAGGAAGTGAATGGAGTAAACCCAGTAAAAAAATAACCTAAGGGCAGTCTCTGCAAATAGATCTCCTGGTATTGTTTTACAAAGCCCATTCACCGCTGCCGGGAGCTACCACCTCACCTATTGTTGCTGAAACAAAAGGCTGGTGGGCTGTGTTTCAGGAACACCTGAACCTATATGTCAAACTGTCCCAGCCCACGACTGAACATACGGTCGTGGACGGCGTGCTGGTGGTCACACATACAGCACTAAATTTGTTGTGTTTCCCCCTCCCCCAGCGTGGCGGTGGCGCGATCCCAGGACGTGCCCTCCTTCGGCCCGCCCATCCCGCAGGGCGTCACCTTCCCCAAGTCCACTGTCTTCAGGGACTTCCTGCTGGCCAAGGTGATCAACGCCGAGAACGCTGCGCACAAGTCGGACAAGTTCGGCGCCATGGCGACGCGCACGCGCCAGGAGTACCTGCGCGACCTGGCGGAGCGCCACGTCACCAGCACGCCGGTGGAGCCCACGGGCAAATTCCCCTTCATCTCGCTGGCGCACAAGCGGCGCGAGCGGTGCGGCCGTACGGCGGGGCGGAGCTCCGCAGCCTGGGGGCGGTGACCTGGCCGGTGCACGCGGAGGACCAGGTGGCGGGCGCCGAGCGCGAGTGCCTGCTCGCCGTCTCCAACGAGTTCATCGCGCTGCTGGACCAGGAGGCCAAGGCGGTGGTGTTCAACTGCGCCACGCGCGACGTGATTGGCTGGTCGTCGGGGAGCCCCGCCTCCATGAAGATCTACTTACGAGCGCGGCGAGAGCGTGTCGCTGCGCTCCATCAACAACAACACGGAGGACTTTGGCGAGGTGGTCAAGCGACTGGAGGTGAGTGTGGCGTCCACACGCGCACATATGTATACATGCACACGCACACACAAAATGCTAAATCCAACCGTGTATTTACCACTCGCTCATAAAAAACCATAAGCCAACCATTCTAGACAAGCTGACCGTTGACAAGTGCATGATGACAAACCTCAGCCTTTGATTACCGCTAACATCATCTTTTCAAACTTTTGGACTTTTTCCACTTGTTTAGACCCCTTGAAGGCTCTGTCGATCGTAAACGTCGGCTCCAGTCAGCCATGTTGTGGAAGTTAACATGACTATGTCAGGGGGGGGGCTAGCCTCTAATTACACACCTCAAGCCCCAGCTGTTTGCGCCGCAAGTCTGTGATTAAACACCAAGTGGCGCATAATAAATGGTAATTTCGCGACATGATATCATTACGCCAGAGTTTCAATGGGACGCAGCTGCTGGGACACGTTATGGAGAGCTCGAGTTTGAGCGTTCGTTCTCCTGACGGCGTGACACAGTGTGCACTTTGCGTGGTGAACAAGGTGAAGAAGTGTGTTCTCCCTGACTCCCGGCGCCGGCGTGCTCTTTGCTCCGTACAGCGCATGATACGCCCGTGTGGCTTTTACTTATTGTAATATCCTTAAACGTCCCCATGTCCTCCTGGTGCGGTCTGATAGCCCGGCCAGTTTGGGCGGTTGCTCCGGGGGCCCCCCGACGAAGCCACTTTCAGCCAACCCCGGCATGCTTGAAAGGAGCCATTGGGGAGGGCTGTAACTGTAGTTAATTATCAGGAGCTGTAAGTCAAATGAAAGGGTTTCTCAGCGTGTAGGGCGCGAGGGGCGGTGAGGTGTTGCCACCGGGCCACAGCAGGTCGGCTGCAGGTGGAGCCGTTTTTTTCCCCCGTCGCCTTATGGAACGTTTCCCGGTGAACTACAGATTTATGCTTTGCTGAATTGTGGGTTGAGGTTGCGTTTTTTTTGGCAGTGTATAATCTTTTGATCTTGTATAGTACAAGAGGGTGTTAATACATTTTTCTATAAAAATGTTATGGTAAGCGTCGAGAAGGCTTTGGGAAAATGAGTTTGTATTTCAAATGAAATGCAGTGTCTGTGATATACACAATAGCTAAACCTCGTTCCCTGGCGTTTTCATCTCACGACGGAGCGTCTGGATCTGAGTGCTCCAAATCTGCGTTATTGACTAGAGGAAGAGCGGGACTTCTGATGGAGGGATATCCATCTCCCCTTTCACATATTGCTTTGTCAAATATTCCCCCAAACGCGGCCACTAAAAGAATGGAAATTGCATTGCAGGGTAACGCATAGAATCATGACCCTCCCTCAGCCTACACAAGACCTTGTTTATTACTGACTATTATTTAACACCATTACTGACTGTATTACTAAACAGCATTAATTACTGTATTACAAAACACCATTACTGACTGTATTACTAAACAGCATAATTACTGTATTACAAAACACCATTACTGACTGTATTACAAAACACAATGACTTACTGTATTGCAAAACTAATTAAGATGCAAATACAGCCTAGAGAGGACAGACAAATGACAACAAACTACAACTGTCTATTCGTGATATATTGCTATTATATATACTCTTGCATCAATAAAATGCTAAATTGTATCACTGTCATCCTTTCTGCCTTTTCCATCCGACCACTACTGACCTTACCGCTGATTTTACCGCCACGCCTCCACCCTCTTCCTCTCCACCAATCCTCCCCCCCCCCCCCCCCCCTTTTCCCGGACTCCCCTGCAGCTGCTGACCAAGGGCAGCCAGACCACGGAGATGACGCTGCGCCGCAACGCCCTGGGCCAGCTGGGCTTCCACGTCAACTTCGAGGGCATCGTGGCCGAGGTGGAGCTGTACGGCTACGCCTGGCAGGCGGGGCTGCGGCCCGGCAGCCGCCTGGTGGAGATCTGCAAGGTGTCGGTGGCCTCGCTCTCCCACGAGCAGATGATCGACCTGCTGCGCACCTCCGTCACCGTCAAGGTGGTCATCATCCCCCCGCACGAGGACTCCACGCCACGCAGGTGCGTAACGTGCGCCGCATGCGGGGCGGGGATACGCGCCGTTCGGGGCAGTGAGATTTTGTCGGCCAGAGATACACGGGATGTTCGGTGCCACGGGGGCGGGGCAGAGGGTTTATTTTAACTTTCTGCACAGACTCCATCTTTGCAGCATCCGGTTGCGTGCAATTGCCAGTATTTTGGTAAATAGTAAATTCACAGTAAATTAATTAACTGGATCCTTTTAACAACAGGATCATGGAAACACATTTGTTTGATTGATTTTCATGTGCAATGTAAAAACACCCACGAGGTTGCTCTGGGTTACATTGTTGTTGTTTTTTGCGTGACACTAAAATTGTAACCTTGATCATACTTAACGTCACCCTCCCACATACCTGTTGAGAGAAACAATGTGCCTAAAAATAAATAGCTTCGTTAATTATCAACACTCAACACAAAAGTGCCGTTATTGATTGACCCTGAGTGGGATGTGCGTCGATTCATTACATTTCATGGACTTGTGGACTTTAATTGAACGAGTCATGTGCCCGTTCGAAACATCCCCGTTCGAAATGTGGCTATTCAATACAGGAGGCCTCTTGCTGCTTTTTTGAGAACCACTCGCCCAAACGTACACGCACTCAACACTGCACCGTCCTCGGCAAAAACCGCTCATCCAAACGACTTCACGCTCGACACTGACTGCACTTCCTTGGGTCCTCAGCAATAAACCCGCCAAGTGTGAAGTCGAATCGGATGAGCGGTTCTGGAGAAAATCGAATTATAGTCATACGTACATACAGAGACTCCTTCCCTTGTAGTTGGATGGACTTTGACAGTGATGAATGAAGTTGACGTGACCTACCTAACTAGCTAACTAGCTCCTCTCCATGACGACAGAGGCTGCTCTGAGCTCTACCACATGCCCCTGGTGGACTACAAGAACCACAAGGAGGGCATGCCCTACGAGTTCAAGTTCCCCTTCCGCACCGCCAACAACAACAACGGCAAGTGGCCGCGCACCTCGTCCAGCCCGCAGGCGCGCACCGGCAGCGTGGGGGGCACGCTGATCAAGGCCCCGCCCTCCGAGTTGTCGGATCGTTCCTCGGGGGTCCTGCCCCGCAGCGCGTCCAGCGACGGCCGACCCGTCCACCCCAAGAGGTAAAGCGAAAGCGTGAGTGTGTGTGTGTGTGTGTGTGTGTGTGTGTGTGTAGGGTTAGAAAAAAATAAAAAAAAAGCTACAAAGCTAAATGACTGGTGTTTGAGGATTGTACCTCTATGGGCCGATTTTCTATTATTTAATAAAAATCATACTAAAATCATCCAAAATCTAGTGATCATTTGATCTCTCTGACCTGGTCTGGACCACCAGTGCCCACAGGTACTCCCCGGGGAATGACAACTACGCCATGGCCTCCATCGCCATGGGCCGCTCCGCCCAGCAGCACAACGCCAACTCCTCCCTCGCCGCCCAGCCCTATGGCGCGGACGGCAGCCCCTCCGGCTCCATCCACTGGAGGCAGAAGTCCATGCCTGAAGGGTGAGGGTCCCTCCCACCTCCCCCATCCCCCCCTCCTCCCCTGCAATCACACGCAATCATGGGCAATCACACACTATTGTTTATTGCTTCTAATGTTATAAGGTTATTATCGATCACTGGGTCTTTGCTGTTGAACTTGAATTTCATTCCTCATTGATCAATGAACTCATTGCCACTATTGCTTTTGCTATTTAGTCATTCAGGAGACTGAATGGACACTATTCCACTCTCACTACACCCAGTATTGTATAACAGTTGTCAGCACTATACTTTATGCTAGAAGGACATACAGCACACAAGAGTGACCGTCTCCCCCCCCCCCCGCGCCCCCCCGGACCCTCCATCTCTCCTCCCAGGTTCAATCACAACAACAGCCGGCGTTCCCCGGTGTCTGGGGAGCGGCAGGTGGTGGGCGAGGGGGTCCACCTCATCAAACCCGGACCCAGCGCTGGGGTGGTCTCCGCTTGGCCCAGGCCGGGGGGCGGCGAGGGGGAGCCGGGAAGCAGAGCCAGCCAAGGTAAGGCCGGGATAGGGGAGGAGGAGAAACGTACACACTCTGCTGGACCGGACTGCTAGCCTTTCTCCTAACCATCCTTGGCTGTTAAGCCTCATTCATTCATTCACTCATTCACTCATTCAGACAAACACATTCACGTTTCATACAAACCACAGCAGTCTACAGCTACTAAGGCCAAACTCCTTGCGGGGGGGCTCTGGTGCCGAGCTGCTTAAGTGCTTAAGGACACCTCAATAGTATCGTAACCCAGAATGACAGAGAGAATGACACCCGTGTACCCCCTCCTTGTGTGTGTGTGTGTGTGTGTGTGTGTGTGTGTGTGTGTGTGCGTGTGATGCCACAACAGACACGGTGACCTGCAAGGCGGCGATACCGCGGCTGCAGCTGCAGGAGCAGGCCGGCCACATGTCTCCCAACAAGAACAGCAAGGTGAGACTGGGAGAACAGGTGTCAGAGCTTAGCCCCTGCCGGCCTGGGGGGGAGGGTTTGGGGGGTGGGGGGGCTGGGGGGGGGGGGGCCCATTAGCCAGGTCCCCCACGGCTAATCCGTCATAATAACTGTGTCCAATGTTGTTTGTGTCGTGCTCCCCCTGTGTGAAGATGCCTGACCTTTTATCCATTTTTATTTCATTTTATGATGTTGTTTCTAGGTAAGAGATGATACACAGGTATAAAAATACTATTAAAAAAAACTAAAGACAATCCAATCAGATCCCACCCACCGTTGTACTGTCGCTGTGTCCTCCAAAAAAACGAGTTCTTTTTTAGGTTGTTGTTGTTGTTGGGGAAATTATCGGCTGTTCATCAAGCTCTATTCAGTCTCTGTGTGTTTGTGCGCATGTGTGCTTGCCTGTGTGTGTGTGTGTGTGTGTGTGTGTGTGTGTGTGTGTGTTCCAAGGCGGAGGGGCCCTACTCGTCCAGCCACTCCAGCAGCAACACTCTGTCCAGCAACGGCTCCAGCTCGCTGCACAGCGAGGACAAGTGGTACGAGGTGGGCTCCCGCGCCGCCGTGCGCGGCGAACCCGAGCTGGACGGCTACCTGCAGGGGGCGTCGGCCGACAGCGGGATCGACGCCTCCTCCTTCACCGCCACCCACAGCAGCACCGCTTCCGCTGCCGGGGCCTTTGTCAGAGCCAAGGACGACGGCGGCGGCGGGGCCTGGCAGAACGAGGGGCCCGGCGGGGCAGGGACCTCCCCGCCCACGCCCGACTCCCTGGTGCTCGCGGGGCCCTGCGAGGGCCCGGCCAAGGCCCCCGGCTCCCTGGCTCTGGTGCCTGTCGACAACGGCTCCAGTGCCTTCAGCGACGCCGCCTCCCACTCCAGGTGTGCCCCCCACCTCCGCCTCCTCCCCCCCCCCCTCCCCTCCCCCACCACCCTAACAGCCACCGCTGTTTCTGAGAGCACTTTTGCATTTGAAGTTTCTACGGAAGCGTCTCTGTATTACGCCACCGACAGCGATGCAGTGTGTATACCGTGCATTGTGCCAGATGACACAAATCTGTGTGTGCGTGTGTGTGTGTGGCTGTCTGTCTCTCTCTCAGTGGGGGTGTGGGATCGCTTGAGGTAGCGAGGAATTTGGAATTTGAAGGCCTCAGCAGCGGCGCGTCCCCCCCCGCCCCCCCCCCGCCGCTAAATCGCCGCCTCCTTTGAACCAACCAAAGCTTCCTTCCCTCTCCATCACTCAGCCAGAAATTAACTCCTGCGGCCACCGACCTGTAACACTGGCAGCTGTTGGTTTGGATCCCTCACGTAACTCTGCGGTACTCACCAACACACTCCGGCAGCACGCTCTCACTGCACACGCACCACACACACACACACACATACCACACACACACACACACCACACAAACCACACACACGCGACACACACAGGCAGGCGCACACATGGCTGTTTGGAAGGTAGTCTTTTCAAGTCAAACCTTAAAAAAAAAATATGATTTGACAGGCTTTGTATTTTAGTCTTTTCATGTCAATACATATTTAATGTCCAAGGACAAACCGTGACATTTTTGTATTTTTTTCCTTTTAAACTTGTATTTGTTTGGATGGTAAAAGTTAAACTTGAACGTTTCTGTTTGTCTCGGTGCCTGCATACTTTTCTGAGTTGAAGGCTCATGAAACATTTGGTTTGGTTTTGGTTTATCCAGAGTTCAGCTCCACAATCCAAGAAGCGGCAGACTATCCATCCATTAAACATAAAAGAATCCTGCAAATAAAACTAACTTTTTAGTGTTGAGGGGAGTTAATTTTCTTAAACATTCCTGTCTCTCTCTGTGTGTCTCCTGCTCTCTCTCTCTCTCTCTCTCTCTCTCTCTTATCTCTGTCTCACTCTGTGTCCCATGCTCTTTCTCTCTCTCTCTCTCTCTCTCTCTCTCTCTCTCTCTCTCTCTCTCTCTCTCTCTCTCTCTCTCTCTCTCTCTCTCTCTCTCTCTCTCTCTCTGTCTCTCTCTCTCTGTGTCTGTCTGTCTGTCTGTCTAGCACTCTAAGCTCAGGCAGCCCTGGCTCATCCCCAGAGGAGCCCAGCGCTGTGCCCACCTCCCCTACCTCCCTCTCCCCCGGGCCCAAGAGCTTCTACCCCCGCCAGGGAGCCACCTCCAAGTTCCTGATTGGCTGGAAGAAACCGGGCGGGACCGTCAACTCTGTGGACTTTGGCAGCACCCGCAAGTAAGCATTGTGGAGGTTGAATACACATGTTCTTGATTGACACCCCGTGACTACTTGGAGTGCGTTTCAAACTGTGCTGAATATTCTGCCGATTCAATGTAGAAATGATCCCACTGTTGAGGGGGAGTTGGTTTGTGTGGAGCCAAGTGTCATGTGACCTGTGCAGAGAACGTAATGCGCTGCACTCATGTTTTGGCATCGCTGCCTCCCGGTGGTTGAGCCGAGAATTGCGTTTCCATGCAGTATCCATCTTGCTTTTTATTGAATTGCATTTTTAACCTTGGATTTTCCTCCCCCAAAAAAGCAGAACAATTGTTTCTGCCTGCAATGAAGTAAATTGGCTCCACAAATGGTATCTTGCAGCTACTAAATATGTAAAGGAATGTCATGTCAAATCATTATGTATTGTGCAATTCAATATTCCTTAAATTATAAATATACAGGGATACGTTGGGTATCTTTAGTGAGGATTTGTGTACATGTGGCTGTTTCATGTTGGCTGGGATATTTATACAACCCTGCATAAAAAGTATTTTTCGATTGACATATTCAAGAACGATTTCCTGTAAGCTGGACTTGACCGTTGTCCCCGTTATACCCCGCCCCCCCCTCCCCCAGGCGTCACCAGAGCGACGGCCTGCTGGGCGGTCAGCCCCAGCTGCGGGCCAACCTGCGGGGGGCCCAGTCCCCGCAGCGCCAGGCCCCCAAGTCCAGCCTGGAGGAGGACCTGAAGAAGCTCATCACCCTGGACAGCCCCCCGCCCTCCAGCCTGGAGGACAAGGTAGAGAACCAGGGACCCCGCACCCCGTCCGCCCCCAGATGCTATTACAGCCTGCTTTACAGACGCAGTGTATTCAAAATGATTACAATGAAGTTCTGCTCTTTGAAAGAAAATGGATGACAAACATAAAAAAATACATATGTTCTGGCATGTTTGCGGGTTGGCATGTTGACGGTACACACAACCTGAACCATTCTTATCCCCTCACTTTGTCTGCACATGATTCTGCACATAGTTGCTGGCATCCTAACCAGCCAGGGTTGTTCGCTATGGTTTTTTATCTCTTTGTTATGTAAGGGATAATCAACGAGTAGGTGTGCGCTAAACGGTTTTAATGCACGATGTGGAGGTGGGGTGGTTACCCCCGGGAAGTCAATTCAAACCGTTTAACGCACGCCTACAAGTTGATTATCCCACTTATACCATGGTCATTTAGCCAACAATAGAAAATGAGACGATTGGCAAATTTTGCAAAAGGAATAGCTCTCGTCCCTTTTACAACCATGCTGGTTAAGTTTACCGGTATAAAGTACAACAGGGTGAGCTAAGCGAAGTTATGGCTCCATCACCGTAACTTACATAACTTTTTCCTCGGCTGCGTCCCGTTCTTCAAAAACTGTTGTATTCTCCACATATATTGACATCAGCAATTGGTGATTGATTGCTTTGATTATAATTTGGGTAGCGGATCGATTTTGAAGTGATTACACTTGAGCCGAACTACGTGTGTGGAAACATATCAGCCTTTGAACTCCCAAGAAACATGTATTTGTTAGATGGTAAATGGATTGCATTTATATAGCGCTTTTATCCAATGTGATTTACAGTTGCCTCATATTCACCCATTCATACAGCGACGCCAACCATGTAAGGTAACAACCAAACACGTCAGGAGCAGTTAGGGTTAGGTGGCGTCTTGCTCAGGGACACCTCGACACTTAGCGAGGGGGAGCCCGGGAAACCAGCGATCTTCCGGTTTCTAGACAACCGCTCTTACCTCCTGAGCTACTGCCGCCCGTTAGATGTATTACTATTTAATGTTGTCTCCCGCCGTCCCCTCTCAAGCCGTTGTTCCCGGACCACTGCCGCACCGCCACCCGCCGGTCCTCCAGAGGACTCTGTCGGACGAGAGCATCTACAGCGGCCACGGAACCCCATTCGGCCCCCGCCGGCCTGCGGGACGCCGCCCCGCCGACCTGCTCTTCACCTGCTCCCGTGCCGCGCTCGCCACCGCCCGCAACACCGCCAGCGCCCGCGCCTCGCACAAGTCCCTGGGTGAGGCCCCGCTCAACGCACGCACACGCACACGCACGCACGCACACGCACACACACACACGCACACACACACACACACACACACACCACACACACACACACAAACCGTTACGAGTCTCTGGATGATTACAGCTGTTCAGTTTTTTAAATCCTTCTTAAACATACTTTTTATCGGAGAGCCTTCTGATTTTACCTGAGTTTAATTTGTGTGATCGGTCTTTTATTTATTTAATTCTGTATTGGTTTTATTGGTTTTATACCCAACGTTTTTAACTGTCTCTTTTTAAAAACATTTTATGACTTGGTCCTGTTCTATTTTGCTGCCCCTCGTAAAGCACTTTGTGATGTAGATTTTTGAAAAGTGCTATAAATAAAGATTATTATTTTTATTATTAATATTACACCTCGGCCATGCCATGGCAGCCTCTCGATTGGCTGAGAGTTTTGAAAGGAGGCCATTCTCTGGAAATGAAACCTCGATCAAAACGCTCTATATTTTTTGAGTTTCCCGATGAGAGATGACTCCTCTGCAGGCGTATAATGTGAGGAGTTGGCAAGATGCTAATGTGCGGAGGCTGTTTAAGTCAGGGCTTTGGCACCCAGTCATATTTCTGCCACACTTGGCTGTATACCGTAAGGTAATATATATAGACGCTACTAACGCAGTTTTGACATTCAAAAGCAGTGAATGCTTTTGCAATCCATCCACGGAGTGGGGCGTCTGGATGATCAATAAGACTTGTAAGTACAGAGCTGTCACACGCTTAAAATGGTCACATTAATCAGACTCCAGTCACCGACTCCAAATATTATGGACCAACGGCGTTGCTCACGTCTTAAATTAAAAAGTGATTGTAGCATTGGTTCTTCAAAGCCTTTACTCCAACGCTAACACTCCAATGATACATCTCAAGTTACATCTACAATTTGTGGTCGTGTTGAGCTCAAATGGGAGAGCATTAACACTGCCAGGATTAAGGGGCTCACAATGTCTACATATTATTATACTCTCTAAGGTGTTACAGTGTGTAGTAGGGCTGGGCAATATCCATATTATACCGGTATGCCCGATATCAGACTAGATATCGTCTTACATTTTGGAAACCGCCGTGGTGCTGGAGAGCACTAAGATGAAAAGAAAGACTTTGTTTACCGTTTCTATGACAACTAGCAGCCTTAGCTCCTAGCTTAACATCGTAGCGGGAACTTCTTATTACACATCCATTAGTCATAAAAGCAGCAGGTTATGTAGTAGTCATACATGTACGTATATGAGTTTTCATAAAAACCCATACACGTCAACACGACAGAAAGGCATTTCTGAGGAGTTCAGATGTTAAGTTAAATGGCTCAGAGCAGCCTCGCTGAAAAGCCGGTGTGTTCTGAGAGACTCTGGGTGCGTCGGTGTTTCTCTAGGTGCTGCTGCCTATACGCTCTCTCCTCATTGGGAACAATTGAAAAAAAGATGCTGGCGCGCAGAAAAATGAAAAAGGCGCCGTTTCGACACAGGGCCACCGTCATTGTACCCACAATACTGATTATTCATCCAAAATCTCATTGTGTATACAGGAGTGGAGACCTTCAATTACACTAGGAACTCGGCTACATAGCATGCAGGAACTCTCACTGTACTGTACTGGTCACTTAGCATTTATCATTATACTTTATCACCACATGTTGCTGCTACTATTTTTTTATGCTATTATAAAAACATTACTATACTGCACGCGGACACTACTACATTTTTGCACCACCCGCCATAGTATTGCTACTCTTACTTGTCACTTTTTACTTTTTACTGTACTTATTAGGTACTATATTACTATATATTACTACTTGTTTTAGAATATATGAGGAATACTGCAGGAGTGAATGGGGAGGAAGCATTCCATTGGACTAGTTACATATGGCAATAAAGGAATCTTGAATCCTGAAGATATTAAATGACCTATGTTGGGATAAACAATTTTGGACATATCTTCACTAGGAATGTATGCACTCCTGGTTCTGTAAGACACTTTGGATAAGAACTTCCTCTAATTGTACACTATATTTAAACATGTGCGTTATTTCCCTGTGTCTTCTCCCAGGAGACCTGTCTGGGTCGGAGAACTCGTCACTGGAGCCGGACATCAGGAGCCATCAGCTGCAGGACGCCGTGCTCATGATTACACTTGAGCCGAACTACGTGTGTGGAAACATATCAGCCTTTGAACTCCCAAGAAACATGTATTTGTTAGATGGTAAATGGATTGCATTTATATAGCGCTTTTATCCAATGTGATTTACAGTTGCCTCATATTCACCCATTCATACAGCGACGCCAACCATGTAAGGTAACAACCAAACACGTCAGGAGCAGTTAGGGTTAGGTGGCGTCTTGCTCAGGGACACCTCGACACTTAGCTAGGAGGCGGAGCCCGGGGATCAAACCAGCGATCTTCCGGTTTCTAGACAACCGCTCTTACCTCCTGAGCTACTGCCGCCCGTTAGATGTATTACTATTTAATGTTGTCTCCCGCCGTCCCCTCTCAAGCCGTTGTTCCCCGGACCACTGCCGCCACCGCCCACCCGCCGGTCCCTCCAGAGGACTCTGTCGGACGAGAGCATCTACAGCGGCCAGCGGGACCACTCGGCCCCCGCCGGCCTGCGGGACGCCGCCCCCGCCGACCTGCTCTTCACCTGCTCCACCGTGCCGCGCTCGCCCACCGCCCGCAACACCGCCAGCCGCCGCGCCTCGCACAAGTCCCTGGGTGAGGCCCCGCTCAACGCACGCACACGCACACACGCACGCACACACACACACACACACGCACACACACACACACACCACACACACACACACACACACACACAAACCGTTAGAGTCTCTGGGATGATTACAGCTGTGTCAGTTATCCTGATTCTCCTTTAAATCCCTTCTTAAAACATACTTTTATCGGAGAGCCTTTCCTGATTTTACCTGAGTTTTAATTTCTGTCATCGGTCTTTTATTTATTTAATTTCTGTATTGGTTTTATTGGTTTTATACCCAACATTTTTAACTGTCTCTTTTTAAAACATTTTATGACTTGTCTGTTCTATTTTGCTGCCCTCGTAAAGCACTTTGTGATGTAGATTTTTGAAAAGTGCTATAAATAAAGATTATTATTTTTATTATTAATATTACACCTCGGCCATGCCATGGCAGCCTCTCGATTGGCTGAGAGTTTTGAAAGGAGGCCATTCTCTGGAAATGAAACCTCGATCAAAACGCTCTATATTTTTTGAGTTTCCCGATGAGAGATGACTCCTCTGCAGGCGTATAATGTGAGGAGTTGGCAAGATGCTAATGTGCGGAGGCTGTTTAAGTCAGGGCTTTGGCACCCAGTCATATTTCTGCCACACTTGGCTGTATACCGTAAGGTAATATATATAGACGCTACTAACGCAGTTTTGACATTCAAAAGCAGTGAATGCTTTTGCACAATCCATCCACGGAGTGGGGCGTCTGGATGATCAATAAGACTTGTAAGTACAGAGCTGTCACACGCTTAAAATGGTCACATTAATCAGACTCCAGTCACCGACTCCAAATATTATGGACCAACGGCGTTGCTCACGTCTTAAATTAAAAAGTGATTGTAGCATTGGTTCTTCAAAGCCTTTACTCCAACGCTAACACTCCAATGATACATCTCAAGTTACATCTACAATTTGTGGTCGTGTTGAGCTCAAATGGGAGAGCATTAACACTGCCAGGATTAAGGGGCTCACAATGTCTACATATTATTATACTCTCTAAGGTGTTACAGTGTGTAGTAGGGCTGGGCAATATCCATATTATACCGGTATGCCCGATATCAGACTAGATATCGTCTTACATTTTGGAAACCGCCGTGGTGCTGGAGAGCACTAAGATGAAAAGAAAGACTTTGTTTACCGTTTTCTATGACAACTAGCAGCCTTAGCTCCTAGCTTAACATCGTAGCGGGAACTTCTTATTACACATCCATTAGTCATAAAAGCAGCAAGATATGTCGTAGTCATACATGTACTTATATGAGTTTTCATAAAAACCCATACACGTCAACACGACAGAAAGGCATTTCTGAGGAGTTCAGATGTTAAGTTAAATCGCTCAGAGCAGCCTCGCTGAAAAGCCGGTGTGTTCTGAAAGACTCTGGGTGCGTCGGTGTTTCTCTAGGTGCTGCTGCCTATACGCTCTCTCCTCATTGGGAACAATTGAAAAAAGATGCTGGCGCGCAGAAAAATGAAAAAGGCGCCGTTTCGACACAGGGCCACCGTCATTGTACCCACAATACTGATTATTCATCCAAAATCTCATTGTGTATACAGGAGTATGCAATATTAGGGTTGGTTATTTTATATACTATTAGGGGGGGTTTTCCCCCAAGTGTGTGTGTGTGTCTTTTTTTAAGTTTGTTTTGAAGTGCCGAATGTGCAGGTGTTAGGTTTATTTAAATATGCCTGCGCTGTTTATAAGGTACTCCATGGTCTTGCCCCACCTCCATTAAACGAATATATTCATCTAAGAACAAGCAATACTAGATCAACTACAAGGGCCTCCACTAGAGGGGACTGTGAGATACCTTTTAGACGTACCACATTTGGTCAATCTGTTTTATCGATCAAGGGCACTATGATTTGGAACAGCATACCACCCACAATAAGGGAAAGTCCCACTTTTCCCACCTTTAAAACTCACTTCAAAAAATGGCTCAAAATTCTCTGGAATGAAGCTGTTGAGAGAGAGATTTTAGATTCTTGATTTCTTTGGAGTGTTGTGGAGGTCGTGGATGCTGATGTGATTTCTTTTCAGTTTTGGTGGTGGATAGCTGGTTTTATGTTGTTGTGTTTGTACTTATGTTTGATGTGATTTCGGTGTGATTGTGTTTTGTTTTATGTTTTTATGTTTTTATCGGTTGGTGTGTTGAACCTGCCCAGGGACTGCGGATGGAAATTAGCTTTGTGGCTAAATCCTGCACATTTACATTGATGTGGAAACTGAAATGTTAATTGATGTGCGTTGTCCCTGTTAAATAAAAATAAATACATAAATTTATTGAATTACCAGAAGACGATATATATCGTAATATATTTATAGATTTATATATCTATATCAAGACACTAGACATACAGGGGTAGACTTACTATTACACGAGGAACTCGGCTACATAGCATGCAGGAACTCTCACTGTACTGTACTGGTCACTTAGCATTTATCATTATACTTTATCACCACATGTTGCTGCTACTATCTACAATTTTTTTATGCTATTATAAAAACATTACTATACTGCACGCGGACACTACTACATTTTTGCACCACCCGCCATAGTATTGCTACTCTTACTTGTCACTTTTTACTTTTTACTGTACTTATTACGTACTATATTACTATATATTACTACTTGTTTTAGAATATATGTTTAGAGGAATACTGCAGGAGTGAATGGGGAGGAAGCATTCCATTGGACTAGTTACATATGGCAATAAAGGAATCTTGAAGATATTAAATGACCTATGTTGGGATAGACAATTTTGGACATATCTTCGCTAGGAATGTATGCACTCCCGGTTCTGTAAGACACTTTGGATAAGAACTTCCTCTAATTGTACACTATATTTAAACATGTGCGTTATTTCCCTGTGTCTTCTCCCAGGAGACCTGTCTGGGTCGGAGAACTCGTCCCTGGAGCCGGACGTCAGGAGCCATCAGCTGCAGGACGCCGTGCTCATGCCCCTCCCAGGCACCGGGGCCGACGCCCCCCTGGACTGGGCCCACCTGGTGGACGCCGCCAAGGCCTTCGAAGGTAAACACAGCGCATAAGCTCCACCTCCCACCACCGCTCTGCTTCCCACACACACACACACACACATATACACACACACACACACATATACACACACACATATACACACACACATATATACACACACACACACACACGCTTACACACACACACACACACACACACACACACACAGCTCTGTCTGCCACCTCGAGTTGGCACCATGGCATTTCTCACGGACCATGAGAAAAAAACCTGAGTGCAAACCCCCCCCCTGCTCTTATTGTATTAAACTAAGGGTTAAGGAGAGAAAGGAGACAAGCGAGAGCAACAGTTTACATTTTATTGTGTACAAAGTTAAATGTTGAAGTGGAGTGGAAATGCCTGACGAGGTCATTGTACTAAATGCTGACAGAACTCATATGTATTGATACCATTGAAGTGTGTCATTTCTTTTCCACCTTCCATCAGATATTTGTACTTTTATCTATTTTTCCTATGGGCTTCAGATGGCTATTCAATGCTTCTTATAGGGAATGTTCTGGTGATGTCTGCATATTTATTGACAGCTCACAATAGTCTGGAGTTTTTTTTTCTCTGTCTACCGGCGTCTCCAATCAGTTTCTTGCCCTAACCTCAGCCCTCACAAGGCATCAAAACATGCCTTTGGTAACTTAACTTACTTATTATTATATTATATGACACCAGATGACGTGCATATTTTTCTTTTTATGCAATCTATGGATGAACTGCCCTTCTGCAAACCCTTCTGTCACCACGTGGGGGCGGTAATGAGCAATGAGGTCCTTTGCACTTCTTTTGATGAACATGTTGAAACCCGTGTGTGTGTGCGTGTGTGTGCGTGCGTGTGCGTGCGTGTGTGCGTGCGTGTGCATGCGTGTGCGTGTGTGTGCGTGTGTGTGTACCTTCAGAGCAGAGACTGGTGGTGCTGGCCGCCCAGGAGGAGAGTGCCAGAGCCGAGAGCACAGGAAGCACCACCCCCCAGCAGGCGGAGCCCCAGGTAGCCCCGCCCAGACAGCCTTCGCCCAGGTGAGACTCACGTAACCCGCTCCCCCGGCGGTTCCCGACCGCCCTCCATCCATCCAATCATTGTATGACATGCCAGCTAACCTTGTGCTCCTCCTCCTCCTCCTCTTCCTCTCCCTCCTCCTCCTCCTCCTCCTCCTCCTCACACACAGTGAGAGCCCAGCCTGTCTGATGGGCAAAGTCAGCCAGCTGGAGTCCATGGTGAAGTTGTTGCAGGACGATCTGAAGAAGGTGAGACCTTGTCCATGTTCATCCTCCCCCACAACACCACCCCACCCCATGACACTCAAATGAATGTATTGCTAGAGTTTAATTTATTACATTTGAGTTAGTAGTCGGTACAATACGGAATCTATTGTTGGAGTTGAATTGAATCAATGTGCATTAGTCGTAGGTTCAATAGAATATAGATACAATGTACCCCTATTAGATTAGCTTTAATACACTTTATTAATCCTGAGAAGGGAAACTGGAATCCAGCACACAAATAAATAACATATTATGGACAAGCATGATGGAGACCCACGGGCAAACACACCTCAACACCACAAAGCCAAGTCCCTGACCTTGGTCACATTGTGTGTAACTCCTAATGTCCTCACAAGGTTCACCGACTCTGTTTCCTACTGTATTTCTGGTGTGTGTGTGTGTGTGTGTGCCTTTGTGTGGGTGTGTGTGTGTGTGTGTGTGCCTGTGTGTCTGCTACACTGCCCCCAGGAGATGGATGCCAAGGCTTCCCTCCAGGCGCAGATCCAGGGCCTGCGGGAGGACAACCAGCGGCTCCAGGAGGAGTCGTACAGCGCCTCGGCCAAGCTCAAGAAGTTCACCGAGTGGGTCTTCAACACCATCGACATGAACTGAACTCTACTGAAGCCACCAGCCAGCCAGCCAGACAACAACAACAACAACAACAACAACAACCATCTCACGAAAAACACTGTCACAACGCTGACCACATGCACAAAACTACAAACTACTTCTCTTACTGAGTACTGTTATGACTGTGGGACCGCCAGATCACAAGCTGTGTGTTAACACACTCTTATATGTGTCCCCGGGGGCAGGGGGGGGTTGGGGGAGGGTCTACGGTTGCGCCCGCTCTGTGATTGGACCGCGAGGGCAAACATGTCGCCTCCCCCTCCCACATGTCCTCGTCGGGAGCATTGCCAACGTGTACAGTAGTCGTACTGTGTATTCGTCCGTGAGTCTCGTTGTGAGTACAATCAGCACTTGTTTGTTTGTTTGTTTGTTTGTTTGTTTTTTTTCGGGGGGGCGGGGTGGGGCAGGCAGAGGGGCGGTTTTGAGGATGGAAAGGAAGTCCCTGGTGGAGGTGCAACAAGACGGTGTCATGGGCTATGTGCTGCGTCGGATGTGGTGCCTCTGATCTCCCCCCCCCCCACCTCCCCTCGGTTTTTTTTTCATGTGTGTGCGCTTGTCTCGTCCTAGCGGATTTGTAGGTGTTCCCCCTGCATGTCAGAGACCGAGACAGAGAGAGAGACAGAGACAGAAACAGAGAGAGAGAGAGAGAGAGAGAGAGAGAGAGAGAGAGAGCTGTGCGAGAAGGACAGGAGGATGCTCAGATCAACGCTGGGGATTCCGAGGGGCTGGGCGCCTGATGTCAGTGATTTATGTGGCCCATCAAGTGCAATTCCAAGTAAACAAATTCCCGGTGATGAATTGCCTGGCTTGATACTGAGCCCGGGCGAGGCGCGTCGCTGTCTCCGGTTTGCGACTGTGAAGCGATTTCCGTGTCGCTCTTGATAGAAAGTGATGCTTTAAAGAAAGATTAGGTGACTAGGTGCGGTGTGTGAGTGTGTGAGTGTGTGTGTGTGTGTGTGTGTGTGTGTGTGTGTGTGTGTGTGTGTGCGTGCGTGTTTGCCGTTAACCACTGTCTAGATGCCGTTTGCTTTGATGCCAGTTTTATTTTTTTTAACCGTTGACTTTTATTAACCGATGCAAGCAACGAAACGCAAAAGATGCAAGATGATTGTCACTTTTCCCAAGATGGCGTGATGATTTATTTTTCATTTTTATTTTTTATAGTGCTCATAGAAAAGACGGATGGCTTCCTGGTCAGTGAGAATTCTAAGAAGATACAGTCTATATACGCGCAAGGTCAACCGCAACGGCCTGCCTGTAGAAATAACAAGGATGTGTATATTATAGTATTTGTGTACCGAATTATAGATTATTTTCAGAGAGTCAAAATCTATATGGGAACTACTGGTAATTTAGCCGAGAGTATGGCCAGAACACAGTAGTACGAGGTACCAAGAGAATGACACGCATGAACTTGACAACAGAGTGAGATTTGTCTAATTTTCATAATTAGATTTCAGGCCGAGCTGCCCCCCGCTGATCGCTGTGAAGATGACAAATGTGATGAGAAACCAATCATATGCAGATGCCATTCGTATTGAATTCTCCTGGGATCGACCTTGTAAATACCATATCTCAGAAAACAAAAAAAAAAGTATAAGATATTAAACCTAAAATAAATAAGTAATTTAATTTATTATTTTCTTCATGATTTATTATTGTTCCTCGAGTCGGAGCCTTGGATATGCAACTGTTTAATTAATGCCCCCCCGCCTTGACTGCTGCAGTGACCCGGCAGCGCCCCCTGGTGTTGGCTACGTGTAAACGCAACGCCGTGCTGCTCCTCGTTAATGTCCATAGCATGCTCGGGGCCCCGACCACATCCGATGCTCTATTGATTCAATCGGTACTATAATGTGATGTTAAACTTAAAGATGTTACGATTTATGATATCCAGTGGTCTGTAGCCTCATTCTGCCTGTGTACCTGATCCGTTGTTTAGACGCAGAGACCTGAGAGAAGAGGGAAGGCAAATTTACACCCTGCGGAACCCTTTTCCTTTTCCAGGCGTGCATTGTAAAGACGTGTACATATATATATCTGAGAGGACTCTCCGACAGGTCATCTGAAATTTGCACCTTCATACTTTTTTTAGAGATTATTTTTAATGCATTTCTCGTTTTATTACGTAAACAGAGGATTTAGTGGCAAGGGCAAGATGGGTGGGCGAGGAGACAAGTCAGGAGAGGAGAGGAAGAGCATGAGCCGGACTCAAGTGCAAAAAAAATACAAATAAAAACACATAAAGAAACTGAAAAAGTATGAACATATACGGCTTGCCTGAATCCCTCCACAACACAGAGGAGGGTCCTGCGCCTTCATTCACAATGTGTGTGTGCGTGTGTGCGTGTGTGTGTGTGTGTGTGTGTGCGCGTGTGTGTGTGTGTGTGTGTGTGTGTGACAGCATGTGATTCCGTTTCCTTTTGAGCTGTGATGTGTACAAAAAAAATACAGTTTATATCTATTAAAGATATTTTGTTGAATTATAACATCCGTCTTGTGTGTGTGTCTCTCTCTCTAAACCCTTTCTGATGGGAACAACAGGAAAGACTCTCTTGGCATGTTTATTTATTATTATTTGGACCAAGAAATGTCAATGAATGAATACTTAATGAATACTAATACGTTTAGACAAACAGCCATTAGGAGGGAGGAGGGGAGGCAATAAGAGGCTGTCAGAGAGGGGGATGAACATGATGGATGAGTTGACTGTTGAAGATCAAATATAAATATATATACATTTTTTCAATAAACAGTGTATTCTTGTCAATCTAATATATCCTGTCATTTTGAAATACAGGGTGGGAAAAAGTAAAGGTGTTGTAGATACGATTTCAAACAAAGTAGAGTAAAAAAGTCTCCTCCATATACATTTCTATGTGTTGCTTTGATGCACCTGTGATTGACAAGCAAGATGGATTCCCCGGACCAATCAGGTAAGTGATTCGTCACAAATGAGCCTATGTGTCTTATACATAGGCGGGCGGGGTCAACCACGACAGATATCGTCATGGACGGATGGCTGTGGCCTTTCTGACAAATTGTTGGCATTTCACTCAAATAATAGCTCTGTTATAAAGTAGGCCTAACTTTAATATGTAGACCTATACAAGCCCGTTAGTCTGATTGTTGTCATCTTAAGGTATTATTATTCTAAGATTAGGTAAAGTAAAGGTTGTATTGCAACAGGAAGTAAGGATTGGGCCTTTCTTGCCATTTAAATAGCAGTTTATATCTCCACTGACTGATAATAAAACACCACTGTGTTTTTCTGCAGTCTTCTGGAAATGCCACCCTGGTCTTATTATTGAGCCGCTGCTCAATAATTTTGCTGCATTAACGGAGATTAAAAAGATGCCCCCCCCCCCTCTTCACCCTACTACCCGACTCAACACCCACCCCCCCACCGTTTTAAAGCAGATTACACAACTCCCATTCATTCCTGTCCGTCTGCCCGTCAGTCTGCCACCTCCTAAATGACCCACGGCCTCTACCGCCGGAGCCCCTGATGGCGATAGTACGGCGCTATGCTGATTGCAAGTTAATGTAGCGTGCGTGGTGGTGATGGGGGTGGTGTGTGAGTGTGTGTGTGTGAGTGTGTGAGTGTGTGTGTGTGAGTGTGTGTGTGTGTGTCACCAGGGGCGCAGCCAGGCATTTTGGGCCCTGTGAAAAGAAATCATTTTGGGCCCCACCATGGCCGATCGGCTGGGCGAAAAAAACATTTTAACATAATTTGGACCATCATTCACATCATACACATATACTGTATATAGTGATACATTTACTATATGGTTCAATGAAGTTTGCTTGGAGTATCACGCTTAAGAGAACATTATTTCTTTGTTTGTTTAAGCATTTATCACTCCCCAAGGTATGAGACAAACTTTAGTTTTCCAACCCCTACATTGAGAAAATGCTGACTATACTACATAATAAAAGCCCCCCCCCCCTCGCCTTACCTCGACTAACGCACTAACTTGCGTGTTTCTATGCCTTGGCATTACTAATAGTACTTAGCATTTTTTTTGCATATTCTATGTTCCAAACTTGAACTGTGTTTACCACGAGGTCCACCACACATCTCAATGTCAAATCATGTGTAGACATAATAATATGACATTGTTGCTGGTTCTGATGTTAATTTATGTTATACCCGCAAATATGCTCCATGCTGGATTCCTGGCCTAAACCATTCTTAGTCTGATAGTCGTGCTTGTGTGTGCTCACCTTTCTTCTGAAAGAACTTTGTCAGCAGTTGTTTTGCGTCATTCTGCCTTCTTACCCTTTCCTTTCCTTTCTGGTTCCCTGGTTTCACTTGTTCTGGGGACACGCCTCCTCCACGCACTCAGCCACTGGACAGGGGGTGGACTAAACCATTGTTGTACATTTTGGAAGGTGGTAGGGGCCCTCCAGTAGTTTGTTTTATTCTTTTTGACACAGATGGCAGTCTAATCAACCAATTTATTTGACAATTTAATGCAGTTATGACATTAATTATTTAGAAAAAAAAATCTAAATGAAGACAAACTTTTAACTTCAGGCTTTTCTCCCCTTGGGTAGTCAGTCCCACGTTTCCCCCGTAGTCCGACGCACCATGGGGGTAGCATGCCACGTGCAAACCCGCTGCTATGTCAGTGAATGGCTGGTATTCGTGGCTTTCATTCTTCTGTGTCAAAGCCCACCATGTGAAGGCGTGCGCATGCAAAAAACCAAAACCAGTCTCTCTCAGCACCACGGACAGCGCGTTGTCTGTCGGCTGGAGGCCCATTGGTCGACCAATAGCAACACTATTGTCTCTCGAGTCTTTTCCTGAAACTCATTCCACTGTCTCCACTGTTTGTAGTTATTCTCAAAGTCATCACAGGCACTTCTACACTCCTACAGACCTATTTGAAGATTACACACAACACATTGTCGTGCATGTGGTGCCCCGCCTGCGCCTTTCTCTCCGGCCCCCCCCTCGCCTCTCTCTCTCTCTCTCTCTCTCTCTCCTCTCTCTCTCTCCTCTGTCTCTCCCTCTTCTCTCTCTCTCTCCTCTCTCTCTCCTCTCTCGCTCTCTCTCTCTCTCTCTCTCTCTCTCCCTCTCTTCCCTCTCTCTCCTCTCTCTCTCTCCTCTCCTCTCTCTCTCCTCTCTTCTCTCTCTCTCTCCTCTCTCTCTCTCTCTCTCTCTCTCTCCTCTCTCTCTCTCTCTCCTCTCTCTCTCCTCTCTCTCTTCTCTCTCTCCCTCTCTCCTCTCTCTCTCTCCTCTCTCTCTCTCCTCTTCTCTCTCCTCTCTTCTTCCCTCTCTCCTATCCCCTCCTCCCTCCTCCCCCTTCTCCCGCCTCAGCCCGGGCACCCGAGCACTGGAGGAAGGAGGCAAGACGAAGAACCAGAGGAATACTGCAGCAACCAGCTGCTCTCTCTCTTCCCCCTACTCTCTCTCTCTCTCTCTCTCTTTCTCTCTCTTCTCCCCTCTCTCTCACTCCCCCGCTCTCTCTCTCTCTCTCTCTCTCTCTCTCTCTCTCTCTCTCTCTCTCTCTCTCTCTCTCTCTCTCTCTCTCTCTCTCTCTCGCTTGCACTATCCCCACCTCTCTCTTCACTTCTGCTTATTCCCTCCACCCTTCTTGCATCCCCCTCTTTCACACACACCCCCCCCCTACCCACTCTCTGCTCCACTGCCTCCAACCAGTCTTGCTCTGATCCATTCTTCTTCTTCTTCTTCTCCTTCTTCTTCTCTCTTCTCCCCCCCTCCCCCCACCCCCCCCTCCCCCCCCCCCCCCCCCCCCCCTACCCCTGTTCCTCTCTTACCAATTATACCATGAACCTGCCTGCCACCGCTTGTTGCTAAGGGGGAGCCAAACAGCGGAGCCGCGTGAGTGGACCGGCCGTCGTTTTGTTACTAAGGTAATGGATGCTTCGTTTATGGTGGGCAACATCTGTGAGGCATCACAGATGTTGTCCTCACGCTGCTGCTGCCCTGCTACTGCTGCTGCTGCTGCTGCTGCTGGCCGGCTGTGTTATCGTTAGCAGGTTCGGTTGGAGCGACTGAGCGCTGCGTTGGGTGGCGTGTTGTGTTGGTTCTCTGAGCGTGCTCCGAGAGGATGCTGTTTTGTTTGGGGGGTGCAGATCTGGGTCGGCTGTCCAGGCATACGCTGCTGTGCTAGTGTGAGCTTGGTGGTGGTGGTGGTGGTGGTGGTAGTGGTGGTCAGCGTTTGACTCTTAACTGCTTGTGACTGCTTGTTGTTATCACGTTATTGTCTTTTATTTCCCTCGGCTTTGCGGATGAAGGGGATGTGAATGCATTGCAGGGGTGTGTGTACGTTTACGTGTGTCTCTGCCTGGTCTCTGGTCGTCCTACGAGCCTGCATACAAGCCTGCTCTCTCTCTCTCTCTCTCTCTCTCTCTCTCTCTCTCTCTCTCTCTCTCTCACCCACTGCTTTTAATAGGCATCTAGCAGAGACTTAGTTTTGCGTTCATCTGATGGTGTGACGAAGGAAGCTATCGTCAGACATAACTCAAAACCCTTATGCTTGACAACAACTTTGTCCATCACACGAGGTGCACTTTGCTGTTTACTTTAGACACAGACACCCCCATTCTCTCTCTCTCTCTCTCTCTCTCTCTCCTCTCTCTCTCTCTCTCTCTCTCTCTCTCTCTCCCAACAAGCCACACACTAAAACACCTGATCTCGTGGCGCCACCCTCGCCACGGGAGATAAGACGTGTGCTTAATGCGCTGCCCGGCGTGCTCCAGCGAGCGCCGAGGTGTCGGCCAATAGGCGGCGAGCGATGCACCGCACACTCCGGGTGGCAATAACAAACAGAGAGAGATAGAGAGAGAGAGAGAGAGAGAGAGAGAGAGAGAGAGAGAGAGAGAGAGAGAGAGAGCAGAGCGGGAGACCAGGGAGATTAGCGATGCACCCATGCGCAGTCCTGCTGCACACCCTGCCTGCACTCCCGCTCCCACCGCTGCGGTGGGTGTGCGATGGACTGGATGTTCAACAGTTACCCACTGGAGGGGTGGGGGGGGGGGTGGGGGTGGGACACACGCATACACA